>BMAV01010621.1:0-74125 GCA_019973955.1 Trichonephila inaurata madagascariensis | reverse complement strand
AATTACAGTAAAGTGGCGAGGCGACACCTGAGCTGGCAACTCATTCTTACGATTTCCACACAGGGCCGCGAGTGTAGACTTTAAATATTATCAGAATCAATTAGCACGTCGTCGGCATCCTAACTCAAATCTATGACTCGATTACAATATCGACAGTGGTCATAATAAATAATATGTAAAAGATATCAAATACTTAGCAAGATATTTCTTTGATTTTTCGTAGATTTATCTCAGAAAGTAAAAAGTGAGGGCAGCTCTTTTTTCGGTTTCCCTGGATATATATTATTTTACTAACACAAAGAACTTATCAATTTATTCTCACACATGACTTGGATATTCGTGAAATTTAATATCAGGTAAAAATGAATAAATTAGGTTGTAGGTACTCTTAAAAAGTTCTTACCGATTCTGTTAATTTCGCTTATAACAATGTCTCTCAGTGAAGAAGATCCGTTTTATTATGACAGAGAAATTTTGAAAAATTCCCTACGAAATCCTACCCTACGCCAACAATCCCTACGAAATTTGGTAGCGAGAAGGGAATCCGAGTTATAAATATTTTATATTTTCAGAACATGGCCATATAAAAGTGGATTCCACGTATACATTTTAATAACTGAATGTGTTTAAAAACATGAATGTCGAATCCATCCTCTAAAAGCTTATGTAGAATTTAAGTTACAACAGGTCACTAAAGAAGAATTTGTTGAAATTACTAAATGGAGCTTCCGGGAATCGAGACGATCGATTGAACTGAACGAATTCGAAAGAAAACTAATAACCAACATTCAAAAATATTTGGGTGTCAAAGATTAATACAAGTATGTATTGCTTGTGAATATGTGTACTCTTTGCTTCATAATTCAAAACTTTTTTGTATGATTATTTCTTCAGTTAATCTTTTGTCTAATTACACCTTATTCTTTGCATTTTAGTTTCCAAGAAAAGAACTCAAAGTGATATTGAAAATGTCAACGTTAAACATTGGTTCATTCTTCAAACATTGGTTATTCTGGTCTTCGGTTAATGTTAAAGAATAGGAAATAAATTTGGAACATTTTTTTCAGATATAAAAGAAATGATAGATTTAAGACATTGTGCAATGTGAATGGATAGATCATTAGATGAATTTTATTCACCTCAGGGCTAAATACAGTTTATTTACTGTACACAGGTTCATTTATGCAGTTGTAGGATAAATATATAAAATTACTAGAACACGTGGGGAAGGACTTCCCGCGCGATCCGTACAGCAGAAAATGAACCGTCTTAATCATTCTACTACCGGTTTTCCCACCAGGGAGAAAACCTCCAAGTACTCTGTCTGGTGGTGCCGTCTAGTAATCATTACAATAAATAAATGATAAATAAAACCATTTGTTACATCATCCCCCTTTGGTTCCGACGAGGAACCAAGAGTCTGTTGGACCTTTGGTGAACGGCCACGATTACGAAGAGGAATAATTGGTACAGAGATGTGACGACTATTTCCCGTGTTAATGTGGTGCTCCAAGATATTTGTTGCTTCTCCCCCTGGTTCGGAGATATTTTGGAAGGATTCCAACAGGAGGTTAAATTTCTCCTTCTGGGCAGAGGTCAAACTTTTACCTTCTCCTTTTAATTGGCAGGTGTTGCTGGACATCTTTTCAGCTATGGAAGGGTTGTCCAATTCTTCACCAAATGGATACTTGTGGGTAGGATTGTCCCAGAAATACCAACAAGTATTCTTCAACTCTAGAACCAAACCAGCAGAACTAAGTGAAATCTGTTCCTAGAAGAGTTCTATTTCCCTTTGCCTTGGGAGACTATGAATTTAGTCAAGAATGATCTCCCTCAATCTCTACCATCATTTGGGTTGTGAGGGCCTCACCTGTGGTCTGTTGATCATCTGCCAAGCTCATAGCTAATGCGGTTTCCTGGAAAGAGGAGTCCCTTTACCCTAAATACCTGGTACATCCTTTCCCAGCAATTGAATGCGAAGATCCTGTTTCGCCACGTAAACACGTCCCTTTATTCCACAGAAAGTTATGTGTCGACTAGGCAATTCGAGGCTTGGTCTGAGTTGTGTACATTGATATGATTGGTTGCTGCCTGTTCTTTGTGAGGAGTTGGGGTTGCAGGTAGTGCAATCTTGACTTTTATCACTCCTCTTTGTTCCCCACAGCTACGGCATCTGGAGAGGGATCTCATTGGTGTTGATGGGAATATTCTTCTTTTGGGAAGGCAGTCAGGTTTCCTGGATGATACCTGTCTTCTATCATTTACGGTTTCACTTTGCTCTCTCTACATGTTTCTAGACCACTGGGTAAGTGAGCGCCGGATATTGTCGAAAGCTTCCAGATTATCTACAATATTTCTGGGGAGATAAGCTCTCTTCCCAGATATCCAGATGATGTTCCTTACACTCTGGAGAGCATATCTTTTTCATTTGATCGGCAATCATCAACTTCTTCAAGTCGTCAAATGAATCAATTTTAATCTCATTGAGTCAACCTTCAAAATATGCTCGGATTTCAAAATAATAATCCTTCCACGTCCCATTTGGGCTTTTTCTGTGACGTGAAAACAGCTCCCGGAATTTTTCTGCGGTTAACTTGAATCGTTGCAAAAGCATTCCTCGAATGTGGGAGTAATCCCTGCATTTCTCCTCAGACTCACGGGCAATGAGGGAGGTTACATCACTAGGTAGGGCACCAGTGAGATAGAAATTACAGATCTTCACCAAGATCCAAAGCTTCATTTGACGCCTGAATAAGGTGAGGAACAAGTCCATGTTATCAACTTCAGGATCGAATGTTGGTAACAGCTTTTTAATTCGATTTTTGCTTAGGTAGGGTTTGTGTGACCTAAAACTTTTGAGTCTCTTTTTGCAGTCGTATTTTCTGCACAAATTGAAATTTTTTTCTTTTTGTTCTTTTCCCTCGTCCATTTTTTTTTAATACGTTTCCCCTAAAAGTTTTCCCAAAATTCAGGCTCTTCCCTTATAAGCATGATTTGATAAAAATTTTAACCTAATTCAAATTTAGCTTTTCCCCCATCAGACCAAATTCCCTAATAATAGCAATTTAATGGATCAGCTTTTTCCCCTTTGCGAAATGACATGATTGAAAAAGTTTAAAAGTTGAAAATAAAAAAAATAAAAAAACAGGTCGGGGCCATTGCCCAAAAATTTACGATTGGGAATACACTTTAAAATACAGCTAGCCTTTAAATCTTATAATATATTATCCCCTTTAAAAAAAATTAAAATGGTAAATAAATTAAAATTTTTCAAAAAAAATGGAACATTAATTCAAAAATAAAAAAATAAAAAAAAATTTAGGAATCATCAGTTGTAATGATACAAAAATCACTGCAATGAAAATACTAAACAAAACTGAAATAATCAGGCATGTAATGAATACTAACTAAATTCAATATGAAATCAGTAAAATATGAAGCAAAATAATAATTATCAATGGCAATTAAAAAATATTTAACGGAAATGTTATCTCAAGAAATAAATTAATAAAAGGGCAAAATTAAGAATTATCATTGCATAAGAATACCAAAAAATCAATGAAAAAAAAATAATAAAATAAGATCATGCACACCATAAAATTGTGTAATGCTAAAAAAATTCAATATGAAATTCTTCTATAATATATCAAGCAAAATGATTTTGTAATCAATATCAATGAATAATGATCATAACACTATGGCAGGGTTGCTATCACTTGTTTTTCTTTGCAAAACACACATAATACTGTAGCAGGTTGCTACCATTGTATATGAAAAATGCACAAAACACTATTGCTGGATTGCTACCGCGAATTTTGAAGAATAATCACAAGCACTAACGCACTGTAGCAGGATTGCAACCGCGAATTTTGAAGAATGATCACTATCACTAATACACTGTTGCAGGATTGCTACCGCGAATTTGAAGAATGATCCTATCACTAACACCCCTGTAGGATTCCCTGCAATTTGGAAAGGAATGATCACTATCACTAATACACTGTAGCAGGATTGCTACCGCGAATTTTGAAGAAATTTCAACAGGAAATAGATTTTTTTCTTTTTCCTCTACAGACAATTGAAGTCAGGATGATTCATTTTGTCTTTCAATTTCCAGAGATTTTCGGCAGGCCGTAGACGGGTGATTTCAAAATGAAAAAGAATTCGGGGTTCATCTCTTGCTTTAGAAGGCTTGTGGCGCAAGATTTTCTTCCGGAACGGTATGGTTTACTGAGCCGGTTAAATTTTCATTTTCCCGCGGCGTTTCCTCACAGCGGCGGTTTCTGATTCTACGGGGTCGTAAAGCTTCAAGCCACTGGTCTGGGCGCAAGTTTTAACACACTGTGATGAATGGATAGATCATTAGATGAATTTTATTCACCTCGGGGCAAAAACAGTTTTTTACTTACACGGGTTTTTTGCAGTTCTAGGATAAATATAAAAAAATTACAAGAACACGGGGAAAGAATTTCCCCCGCGAACCCTCCCAGAAAACCCACCTCTTAATCATTCTACTCCCGGGTTTTTTCCCAAGGGGAACCCCCAAAATACTTTTCTGGTGGCCCATCTAGAAATCATTACAATAAATAAATCATAAAAAAAAAATTTTTACAAAGATTAATATGATATTCTAGCTTCACTATCCTTTAGAGAGCAGCATTTTTTTTTATCATATATCCCTTTTTTAACTAGTTGATTCTTTTTTTTCTGGTATAAAAATGTGCCGATTTTTTCCTATATCTTGTTAAATGGGTTTTCCTTCACGTATTAAAACGAAAAGAAAGTATTCATGAAATTTTTTTAAAAACACTATATTGTTAACAGGGTATGGGGTTATAATGTGGCAAATTTCCTGGAAATTGAAGTTTTTTTTTCTGTCTAAAAATGTTTTTTTGTGTTTATTTCGCCGGTACTTTTCCCAAAGTTTAATGAAAAACTAATTCACTCAAAACCCCAAAATTTTTTATTTATCCCAATTTGTTCATGATACTTATCTGCATATTTTTTAAGGATGCGGGAAAAAAATAAATTTATTAAAAAGAAGCAAAAATTTGTGCAGTCTAAAATTGAATCGAAATATCGGCTGTAACATTGTGCTTCAGTAACAACTGCTAATCACCAAATTGTAAATAAGAAAATTTTGAAAAAGCAATAGGATAGATAAATTAAATTTTAGTTTAGAATCTAAAATTAACATAGGAAATTCATCAAGTTTGTTAAAAAATACTCATATCAATAAATTAAATTAAGAAATTTAGAGGAATAAAGAATATGCTTACTATCAAAATATGTATTTCGAAATTTCTCATGATTTGTTAAATTAATTTTAATTTTTTTTTTTAAAGCATAAAAGTCTTGTGTTAAATTTTTAGAGCAGGAAAGCGCTGCATAATAATATACAAAAGAATTTTTCAATTCCTACTCTATTAGTTCACTCTCTCCCTATATATATATACACCTTATTTAACTTTTCAATCGTTAAATATAATACTTTTCATTCATTTACTTAAATGGAAATACATTTTTTTTAAAAATTTAGGGGAATGACACTTGATTTAAACAGTTTTCAAGTAGGATTTTTAATTAAACTTTATTTTTTTTAAATTTTTAAAATTTTTTCCGTTACTTAGATGAAAAAAGAACTAGCACCAACAGATGGTGCAGGAAAAATTTTTTAAAAATTTTTCGGGCCAAATATATATGTTTTAACCCATCTACCGCATTAGATTTTGAAATTTTTTTATGCAAATCTTTTTTCTTTTCTTTTTTGGATTACTACATTGAAAATAAAGGGATATACATAAACAAATTAATCAACTTAGGGAAATTTAATCCGTTAGAGCTAATTAATTAATTAACGATATTCAACTGTAAAATTTTTATATCCTTTATTTAAAATAAATGTCAATCGTTTTCTGGTCTTCTTAACATAAAAAAAAGTAACACACTTTTTGACTAACTTTTTTTTTGTGGAAAAAAATGAAAATTTTTTTAAAACCACTGGTGGGGCAAAAACGCAATTTCTGCTTTAAAACTATTCGCTTTCAACGCTAAATTACTCATCGTAGAACCCGTGGATGACACTTGACGTTGATATAGTTTTTTCAAACATAAATTATATTTACCTTACTCAAAGTTTTTCTTTGTTGACCTGTAAGTAGGAACTGACATACTTATACTTGCAATTTGTTTATGATACTTGTCAGCATGATTTGTCTTTAAAGATGCTGCGACAAATAAATTTCATTAACAGAAGAAAAAATATGTGAGTCTAAATTTGAATCGAAATATCGGTTGTAACATTGTGCTTCAGTAACAACTGTTAATCACCAAATTGTGAATAATTTTAAAAAAACCAACATGTGGAGGATAAATTTTAGTTTAGAATCTAAAATAAACAGCAATTTCATCAAGTTTGTTAAAAAAATAATATTACTAAAGGAAATAAATCAATTTAGAGGAATATAGAATATGTTTACTATGAAAATATGTAATTAAAAATTTCTCATGATGATTAAAATTTATTTCAATTTCTTTTTTTAAAAAAAGCAAAACGCCTTGTGTTAAATTTTGTAAAAGCAGAAGAGTTTGGCATAATTAAACACAAAACGTTTTTTTTAAAAGGAAGGCGGGGGAACCATTTTTTAAAAAGGCATACATGGGTAATTTTCATGATATTTTGGGGCACTTAGATTAGAATGCATGTATAAAAATTTTTTTAAAAAGGGAATTTGACAATTTTTTATTTAAATGCAATATTTCGGCAAAAAAATTTAAATTAGAATAAACTTTTCAAAATGTTTTGTTGTAAAAAAATTTGTTATAAAATTTTTTCTGCAAAGCCAGACCTTTATACAGAGGCTCAACTATGATTTTTGAAAAATTCCCTTATTTTCAATTTTCCCCATTTAAATATATAATTTTCGGCGTTTTATTAAAATTTTCCCTCTGTTGTCATAAAACATGGATAAACCCCCTTTTAATTATATATTTCAAAAATTCATTTTTAGCCTCTGTACAGAGGTGTGATACATGCCAAAAAAAATTAATATAATAAACATTTTTCCAAAAAGGAGTATTTTAAAAAAAAATTATTTTTATGTTCCTTTTATCAAAATATTTGTAAATTATTTTTTTTTGTAATACTATTCTTAAAAAAGTTTATATACATTTTCAATCTAAGTGACAGTAAATATCATAAAATTTTTATCCCTTTATACGCTTTTCAAAAACAAGATTACGAAAACGCCCGGATACCTTAAGTTTTAGTTTTTTAAATGTTTTTGCATTTAACGCAATATTTTAACGCAAAGGGGGGGGAAACTGGTTTTTGGGGTGAATTTAAAATTTCCCTCCCCCCTTTTTTTCTCAACACGTTAAGATAATCGACCCAGGGTTATATCTACTGCAATCATCACCACACGTATACCAGGGCCACAAAAATAAAATAAATAAAAATAGACGCACATCAAATACTTAGATTATTTCTATGATTTTTCATAGAATAATCCATACAAAATTTGGAAGTTCGGAAGACAATTCGGGGTTATTATTTTATATTTTCAGAGCATGGCCATATAAAAATGGATTCTAGAATTATGCATTTCACACCGAATAAAATTTTAGTGCTTGAAACTCGAATCCAACCTCTAAGACATTATGCATGGTTTAAACTACAGCAATTCACCAAAGAAAGATTGTTTGAAATTACTAAAGGGAAAAACTTCCAGAAAAAGAGTCGATCGCATGAAGAAAATGAATTTGACAGAAAGTTGATATTAAACATTGAAACATATCTAAATGTCAAAGATTAATATAGGCATGTACTGCATGTGAAAATGTGTATACACTTTGCTCCATAATTCAGAACAAACATAATTAATTCTGCAGTTATATAATAGATTGTCTGATTACACTTTATTCTTTACATTTTAGTTTTTAAGGAAACAACTCAAAGTGAAATTGAAAAGGCCGATGTTAAATATTGTTTCAATGCATACAAAATTTGTAAATAGAAGATTGATTCTCCCAATATTGAAAATTTTTATATTATTTCTCTTCTGATACTTGTTTGCATTTTTCTGTTTTGAAGGATGCTATGAAAAACAAACTTCTTTTACAGAAGGAAAATAAATTAACTGCTTAAATCTGAATCAACATTGTGCAAGTAACAATTTCTAATCACCAAATTGTGAATAAGTACAGTTAAAAAAAAATGCAACAGGATGAATAAATTCAATTTTAGTTTTGAATCCAAAATTAACACAGCAAATTCATCAAGTGAGCTTATTAAAAAAGATGATGCAAATTAAATAAAATTAAAAAATCTAGAGGAACATAGAATATGTTTACTTCTTAATATTACCAAAACATGCATTTTAAAATTTCTGGTGATCTATTTAATTTAATTAATGCTATTTCTAAATTTTTTATATCCTCGGTTACATTTTTTCTAAGAGCAATTATATACAAAAACAAAAACCAGAGTAATTATTAGTAAGCAAGATACTTAAATTAGCATCTTATTTTTCTAACTGATGTTAATTAATTTTTCATTTCAGCATTTTCAACAACATAAATGCTCTTTGCTCATATATTTTTCTAAGGATTGACAAATTAAAACAACAATAAGTATTCTTTTTTTATAAGAATAATCACACAATTCATTATTTGAAATAATACGTTATTATAATGCAGATTCTTTTTATTTGTTATTTTATGAAAGATAATAAAGAAATGAAAATGTATTGAATTCATTTCATGTCATATTAAAAGTTTGAGAAAAATATAATTTACTTCTTAAGATTCTTTTGTGATAGAAAAGTTAAAATATATGATACATTATAAAAAATTTACAGTATAGCCAATATTTGGCACGAGTTTCCCAATTTTTTTAAAGAGAGGAAAAGCATTATTTAAAAAATATTTGTACTAAAAACAAACTTTAACATTTATTAATACATTAAAAGAAACCTCAATTTACAAATAATTTCAACATGCAGAATAATATTGCAGAACGCAACAACTGTTCAAATGATGGGTAAAATTTTTAAAAAAAAGAGACAAATAATCATTTCTTACATTTAGGTGAGACAGTAATAAAGAAAATATTTAAACTACTGAATGCTTTTAAACCAATATAATATGCCAAACAAAGTTATAAAATTATACTTTTATAAATAATGAACATTTCTAGAAATTCATACATTTTTGCTTTAAAAAATATAATTAAGCAATGCAAAAGTTTCAAAATTAAGACTTTTGTCCTTTATATGAATGATGAATTTTTGACTTGAGTCAGATACAACTAACCCTAAAATATGGTAATAAAAGGTAAAATCGAACAAGGAATGATACAAAATATATAATTATCTTTTTAAGCACTATGATTTGTAAATTTTTACCAATTTTTTTAATGTATTTATGTGAATATATATCTGTAGAAAATTTTGAAACAATTACAGGAGAAATTATTTATTTACTAGATTAAATAAATCTAGAAAATACTGTGTATGAAAAGGAGAGCATTTAATTCTGATACACACTGATTTTTTTTGGATAAACAAGGTACTTTATTTTAGGTCTAAACACAACCAAGAATGAACAGAAATATATAATTTTTAAAAACTGTGATTCTTAAAAACAAATGTGTCCTATTTAAGAGTAACTAACAGGAAAACAAGAAAACTATTTTGCTATTGGAAATATCTAATTCAATTTGTAATAAGAGCAAATATTTCAGTTACAACATAACAATTATACATATGCATAAATAATTAAAATATATAATCAGATGCTGCATTTTCTTTTGTTCCATAATTACCATTAGTTGCAAAATATTAATTACATGAAATCAAAAATTGAATTATATTAACAATCAATTACATTTATTCAAAATCATTTTAGGAAATATTAAGAATTACAACTAATAGTTATGTAAATTTTTCTTCTCAATATTTTCAAACAATAAATTGAATATCCTCACAGAAAATCTATGCGAAAATAAAATTGACATAACAAACCTTGAGAATTTTAATTCCTTCATATTTTTTATCAATTGTACCAGATTTGTTCTAAAAATAGCATTCTTTTATTTATTTATTTTTTTGTTTAGAAAGAACATCTAAAGAAATTCAATAGTAGAACACTTCATGTAACAAGCACATTATACTTTCCAATTTTTGAAATTTACTTGTTACTATATAAAAAGATTTTGTCACAATGATTCTCTAAAAAAAAATCATAATAATAATATTATTGGAAAATCAATTTAACAGTTTTTAGAAATAATTTTGTATGTTTTCACAATTTATAAATAATCATTACACTAAGATTTTTTAATGATGAAAAAATTTAAATGGAATACATTTCTTAAATTTTTCAAAGCAAGAAAACACATATGTAAAATAATTAGAAGTATATTAGATGTGTTATTAAATTAATGAAATTAAAAATAACCAGAATCAAGTTATGCAGACATCGTAACTAAAAATCATATCTGATAACACTTAGAAATAATTGTGGGTGTTCCTTTTTATTATAAATTACTAGAAAGAGATATTAGAAGCAATTTAATGGTAAAGTAGATTAAAATAGCTGTTGCACAAATAAGTCTAAATAATTATTTAAGTCATTGATAACTTATTTTGTTTGCTATTCACAATCCATTGAGGCTTAAAATTTTAATATGCTAGTAAATGCTCCTTAAATAACGAACAAACTTAGTGAATGTTCCCACTGTAGTAATATATCAATTTCACAAAGAATACTACACTATTGTGTTTAGTTAAAAATTCATAATCAGGTAATTTTACTCTTAATGATAATATTTATTAACTGTTTTAACAAAGTATTTGTACATACAGTATTCATAAGATACTTTATTATCAAATGATTACTTATTTGTAATGATAAGAGATTTAATGTATGCAAAATGGTCCAGATAGTGACATATCAAAGCAGAATAAAAATTATGCTGTAATTTAGAAAGATTTTTTTATTAAAATAAACACAAACTAGATATTTAGTTAAAACTTTTTATATTTCATTTTGTATGAACTATCTGCACTTGTAAAAGAATTAAAGCCCTCCCTCAATCTGGTATAGTAGTTAGTGATGCTGGCTGCAATGCCATGGGTTCAAATCCCAAAGAAGCAAAGCCGGATCTACGTATAGGCTATATGGGCTGCAGCCCAGGGGCCCCGGCTTCTAGGGGGCCCCATTCTCCGTTGAAGATAACAAACAGAAAAAGATGTAATAAAATAATAAATTTCAAAATAGTGATAAAATAATAATAATAATAATAATAATAATAATAATAAAAAAAAACCTAGTAAAAAAATAAAAATCAAAAATAAAATACCAGAAATACCATATCAAATTTATTTTCATTTTCAAGAACAATTTACTCTTTTGTTCGTCCACCCTATCACCGAATACGCGGAAATTAATAATTAATAGACAAAGGCAGTGGCGCACACAAGGGAGGGGGGTCCAGGGGTCTGGACCCCTCCAAAAGCTCTTGATTTTTTTCTGATTGGTTATAATTCTAAGTATATAGTACGTAAAATTTAATTAAATATTTGTTATTAATGTGTGTGTGTGCGTGTGATTAATTTTATTAATTAATGCTAATGATTTATTCAATAATTAGTTTTTACTGTGTTTTGTACCTGAAAATCGACAAAATCAAAAATAGCATGATACAAGAATGGTGAACTTTCGACCATGGACCCCTTGAAAAATTCCTGTGTGCGCTACTGGACAGAGGCTCTATCATAGAGCGGCGCCGGCGAGCATCAAGCATTTATACAAATGTAGTGGCACTATTTTTTTAGCCATTTATTTTTGTGCGATAATAATTTTAATTTACAATAATATACTGATTTGGTGCTGTGTCTTGTGCATACTACCTGCAATTAAAACATAGGTACCTGTTTATTCAAGTAAAAAAAGTAAGTGCCGATACACACTTCTAAATTATTTAAGTAGGAAGATATTGAAGTAATGATTAAGTATTTTCTGTATTTTAAAATTTTTCAAAAATTGAAAACATCAGGATTTTCCATAAATATGTATGTTGTCTTAAAATTTGTGTGTTAAGTAACTTAATTACTTCTATAGGATATAAAAAAATAACAATTAATTTATGTGGATATTATGAAGATTCACCGCAAATATTATGGATAAAGGTAAAATAGTCTTGATTTTCGTAATAAGTCAGTTTTTTTAAGTTTAGGTAGCTACAGCAAATAATGGATGACAACGGAAAAACAATATTTATTTAAAGTTGGGCAAATAAATGTAAAATTTATTTTTATAAAATCCCCTTTAAACTGATGAGCTAATAAATAATAATAATCAGCGTTTTAGGTTTTAGCGAGTATAGACAAGGATTTTTTATTTTTTTAAATTAACTAGGTATTTTTTTTTTTCAATTATCTCAGAAATATACTATATTCTGTAAAAATTTGTTAGAATATTTTTAGTTTATTAAACACATCGGTTGTGTTATCGTAATTTTATGACCTAAACTTTGAAATTGATTTTCAGGAAAATCAAGTACTTAGTTAACAATATGAATATGTCTGGCAGAAAGTATAAAAGTGTAGCGGGAAAACGAAAACTACTGTTAAATCGAGAAAAGAAAAAATTAAGTGTGTCAAGAATATAACAAACGCAGAGACATTAACAAGCGAAAGAGAAAGATACCTAGCCAAAGAAAACGGAGAAACACAACAAGCAAATAATGATGAAAATATGCATGATTACGATGACCAGCAGCCTTCTAAAAAGATATTATTCAGCCAGGGGATATCAGTAATGCTTCGAGACTGAAAAAAATTTAGAAAATGTTGGGTATGAGTTTGAGAATTATACATTGGCGTGGGCTCGTGGCCTAAATGTCTAAGTAATAATTTTATTGATTATATCCTTTCACATGAAATGAGGTATTTTCAAAATAAAGATCCAAACAATATACATTCTGTTTCGGTAAAAGAATACAAACAAAAGAGGTCATTTTCGAATAATCATTTAATTAAAAAGCTTAAAAATGGCCAAGTGCTGGAAAGATCTTGGTTTGGTGGTTCAACTAGTATTGCTAGTGTTTTTTGTTTGACCAGCAAACTTTTTTCTAAAACAAATTCTCAATACACAACCGGCTTTTCTGACTGGAAACACGTAACGGTGATTGGAAACAGTTGTTAAGAAAATCATAAAAAATCAATGTTAGTTTGGTTGACTCGAAAAGAAAATAAGTCTGTTTTAGATAGACAGTTACAGGAGCAACTAAGAAGATACAGAATATTACCACAATATCGCCAAGAACTGGGACTGTTAGCAGAGTTCGACCCATTCATTCGTTCATTAACATATTGAGCAGCGAGAATTATGACCAAAATCGTTAATATCGTATGTATCAAAAACAATATATGAGCAAATAATTGAGATAATGGGCAAACAAATCGTAAAAACAATTACAACTCAATATAAGTAACGATGACACAAAGTATACTATTTAATTGTGATGGATTAAACACCAGATTTGTTTCATAATGACCAATTTGCTATTGTACTACGATATTGTTTTCGGGGAAAAGTGTAAGAAAGATGAGTCTCATTAATTAAGATTAGCAGTCACACTGGCTTATGCTTAATTCTCTACAAAAATTTTTAGAAACAAATGGACTACTATTGGATAATTGTAGGGGACAGTCATTTGACAACGCTGCTAATATGTCCGGTTGATATAATGGTGTGCAAAATCTTTTAAAAGAACAACATAAATTTACCAATTATGCACTGTGTGCTGCACATTCTCTTAATCTCGTTAGTGCAGAATCAGTTAAGGTTGCAACTGAAATCGTGAACTTCTTTGGTTTAGTGCAACACGTATGTTTTCTTTTCTTCTTGACCCATAGATGGGAACTTCTAAATCGTAAAATTAAACTGAAATTTACCTTAAAAAGTTTAAGTCAGACCAGATGGCTTTGTCACTATGATGTTGTTGAAGCCTTAAAAGATAATTATGTTAATGCGGTGGTGGTATCTATACAAGCCAGTAACAGCCTCTAGACTGAAGTGATCATTTTAGTCTAGTGGTTAAGTTGCGTGCTTACGGAACCGAAAAGTGCCGAGTTCTAATCTCCTTCATTGGTGACCCTGGCTGAGCTTTGAAAAAACGCAACCTTCACGCAGCTGTCGTGGCGCCATCTACCCACCGCAAAAGCAACCAAAAGTCGTCAGACACGCATGACGCACCATTCAAGTCGTCAGATCCACATGACACAACACTCAAGCCGTCAGATCTACATGGCGCAACACTCGAGTCGCCAGACACACATGACGCAACAGCAACAACTCACACGCTCACCATAACTATATAGTTCGCTCGCCTATCCACCGACTCACTTGTAGGGGAATGTGTGGCGGTGGTATCTATATAAGCCAGTAACAGCCTCCGGACTGAAGTGATCATTTTCGTCTAGTGGTTAAGTTACATGCTCACGAAAACGGAAGTGCTGAGTTCTAATCTCCTTCAGTAATATCATGAATATTCTCTTAAGACATTTATAGAGTGACAGTAAAAATAAAAAAATTGATTTTCGAAAAGAGGCAGTAAATTTATTTAATAAATTACTAAAACTCGAAAAACTGCCATTTTAATTATATTTGGGGAAGAAATTTTAGAAAGATTGAATTCAATTAACAAAAAATTACAGATTTCCGGTTTAGACATCTGTGAAGGGAATAAATTAGTTTTATATATATATATATAGTAAGAAATTAAAATTTTTGTTGGATTTGCAAGATCAAAGTAAGAAGAAAGTTAGCCTGGAGAGTGTAAGCGCTATTTATTACTATTCAGATGACGTAGACGAACATTTAGTAAATGAAGGTGTTCAATTCAAAGTTTATCTAACAATAAAAAAACTGAGCTAGAGTCCTACCCTTGTAGTGATACGTTCAATTTAATTTTTGAAAACAAACTTGTTGACATTTTTCCAAATTTGTATACCATTTTAAAGAATTTTCCGCACAAAAGTGTAGAAAAGTTTTTTTTTGTAAATTATGTAATTATTTATAATGTATTTAGATTGTATGGAAAAGAATTTCCTTAAGTTTCATATATTTTAAATTTTTCCGCACAAATTGTTTTTTTAGGAAAATGGCAAAAATTTTAATTATTTAGGCAGCCCCTAGATATTGATAGCTCAGGGCCCCCAAAGGTCGAGGTCCGGCAATGCACAGAAGGCATGGATATTTGTAAATGCATAGTGCCTTTGCGGCGTGAAGATACTCTACATAGCCGTTGGTGGAAAGGGAAGACAGGCGGGAGGCCCCTGAAACCCCCCCCCCAAACCCAATGTGTTCTCCGTCAAAATTGTGGTGGAACTGAGCCTAATTGCACTGTCAACTGTATGGTGCTCAAAACTATGGCTAACGACAGGCATACATCTAGCCCCTTGCCACAATGAATTTTGTCGGCCTTGATCCAAGGTTGCTGTCAATCAAGTGTGGCATAAGCAACAACAACAAAAAATTAAATATAAACTTCATATACTAACAAGTACTAATTTTCAAATAAATTTGTTTTTTAAATGAAATTCATACATTAAATATCATTTGGTAAAATATAATATTTCTTTTATAATCATCTTAATTATCACAAGCTATAAATGGATACACTTTAAAATAATTTCTAGAACATATCTGCCTTTACGCCATGTAGTTTTATGATATTTTTCTGCAGGATTAAAAAATTCCTTTCTTGAAGATAAACTTCTTTTTCAATGTCGTATCATACATAGTGTAGGTTCTCAACGTGGGCATTTGAGGTACTCAGGGATGGGGGACAGTAAAAGAACCAGAGTAAATTAGGGAGTGTTGAGATGGATAGTATGGAGGGACATGGGCAGATTAAACAAATATAGTTTAAAAAGACTAAAAAACATGCTGATTATGTACTAACAAAAACTTTAATACTGGTTATCTAATGTTGATTATATGTACTTAAAATTTAAATACATACAATTAACAAAAGGTATGTTCATCCCAGTTAGAAGAATTTATAGAACTGATGACAAAAGAAAAACTAAAAATCAAATTCAAAGATGGCTACCAAGAATTTTGGATGCAGAAGTTGATTTCGCAATTGTACAAAGGATTTTGGTTGATTGTTCAACATTTCTGACAGCATTCCCATCCTCATATTTAAAAGAATGTGGATTTAGTGCTGTAGCAACATTGGTAACCAAAAAGATAAATCGGCTCCATGTTACTGAACACAGCAACTTGCGACTGTTTTTAAATAAGATCGAGCCTGATATTAACAAACTCGTTAAAATGCATCAAATTCGACCTTCTCATTAGTTAAGTTAAAAATGTGATGTCTTTAAATGTTAATAAAAATGTTTTTCAAGCAGTCTGTGAGCAGTAGGAAAAACGTTTCGTCCATTGCATTTCATTTCATATATTATCCAAGAAATATAATTAAAAATGTTGTTGTGTGTTGTTTCCAATCCCCTTGGAGCAGGAAAGCCTACACCAAGTCCATTTGACCATTCCGCGTAATAGTGTCACACACCAGTTAAAATGTTAACTAGTAATTAATGAGCGATTCTTTAAAGGTTGAAACTGTTCATTTATTTAGAAAGCAATAGTTTATTATGGATTACTTTGTATCATTAAAACCTCTGCCAGTTCTTATAAGAGGTAAGCTAAAACTTTTATTTCTCTCTTTTAAATAAAGAAGAAATCAATAGCATTTCAATTCCAACAATGGCCCATCTAAAACTAAAATGCATAATAATCAAAATATATTTGTGGTAACAGCTTTCAGATTCACAAGTATAAAAAATTGGAATATATTTATAATTCACTTAAATATATTTGTGGTAATAGCTTTCAGATTCACAAGTATAAAAAATTGGGAGCTTTAGAAAAAAAATTAAATTAAAAAAATACGTTCTATTAGCAATAGAATATTATTTTAAAATTAATTCTTGTTTTAACCATATATTATGTACGGTCTTATTTCTCTTGAGTGGGAGGGGAGCGGGATTGAAATATTCACTAGAAAAGGAAGCGCCAGTTCAAAAAAGGTTTGAAACCTTTGTCTTAAGATGGATTGATGGTCTAGAAAAAGATCTAGTCTTGAGAACTAAGATTTGGAAAACAATAGCAGGAAGAAGGCTGGGCTGGAAAAGGCTTATTGAGAAGGCCAAGGCCCACTCTGGGTTGTCGAGCCACTGAGGAAGGAAGAAATCATTAGAAATTAAATCTAAATTCCTAGACTTGATTAACATTTTTTCCCCAGGCTGTTTTCCTTTTGATTGGCCAATCAAACTCAGAGTTTATGAACTAACTTTGATAGGCTAGGTACAATTTTTGAACAACGCGCTAAGTATTTTTATTTTTAAATGTGAAACAAAAATTTCATTTTCCCTGATCATATATTGAAATATTTGAAGAATCGATAACAATTATCTTTCAAAAAAAGGAAGTCAGTACAGTCTTCAGAAAGTACATCCTTAATATTTCTGGAAAGGATTAAATGTAAATATTAAATAATTGTGCTTATTATTCAAATATTTTTAATAATGAACTCGATTCATCTGATGTCATAATCACATCACAGTTCGCTAAACAAACAGCCACGTGCTTGATTCGACTGAGTATTTTGGCGGCATTTTCGGATTTGCACATCTCTACTTTGTCATATGACAAAATAAAATCCTTTCTTTCCTTTAACTTAAAATACAATTTTTAATTTTATGCATTACTGATAGCTTTATAAATATTTTTTCTTTCATTTCACATTAATATTTCTTTAATTTTATTGCAAAAATTACAATTTGTAAATTCTCGGAACACCTATCGCTAAATTAAGTTGCTCGAGAATCGATTCTGGTCGCCAAAAAAATTCACATCGCTAAGGGCCTCCCCTATTTTACACTTTTAACACTTAATTTTTAAGTATAAAGGATTTTGTTCAATTCAATGATCCATAATATTTTAAACACAATGTGGCTGGCAAACTAATTACTAAACTCAGGGCAGTAAACTACGCAGTTTTACACTCCGGACAAAATAGGAAAATCAGCACCATTCTCTCACAAATTCCCAGCCCTTCTCTCTCTCTATATATATATATATATTTAAGTCTTAAAAAATTCAAAATAATTCGAAATTAAGGATGTAATTATTTGTTATTATTTGAAACGAATGAAATGGAAAATAAGGAATCGTCTATTTAAGCAGTCCAATTTCTCCGAAAAATATTCTACTAATTGTGGGGACCACAAGCATTTGTTTTAATTTATAATAACTACACTCAAGACTAAAATAAAGCATCTCCTGTGGCTCTGTATCTACCCAAACCTCTTCTTACCCTTGTCCCCTTTTGGATAGCTGGAACTGGACATCATTAGGGTGAAAGGAATGTCACTTGTGACCTCACTCCGGAATGGGGAGAAAGTTACCAGTTCAAGATGTGTAAACATATTAAACTTTATGGTTTAACATATGCTCCCGCCTTAAATTCTTCAAATTTCAACATAAAAGAAAAATGCCGTTAAATATACAGAGTAAAAAATAAAGTATTAAGATACGTTAAATGAAAAACCAAATACAGACCCAATAACATTTCAAAAAATATATCAAATTTTTTGTAACAATAAAAATTTTGTTTCAAATTTGATCCAAATGCCGCCCTTAAAATTTGCCGCAACGGGCAAGGGTCCGGTTTATCCGGCCCTAGAGCCGCCCCTGCTAAACTTAAAAGTATACAAAAACACTTAAATCTAATACAGTAAACCAGAGGTCGCCAAAGTGGGGGTCCGTAGACCATTAGTAGAAAAAATTTGGAGAACTTCGAAAAAATTACGCTGGTACTCACTTATCACGTGAAGTTATATTTTAAGATGCATTCATTGCGTTCTTAGATCAATATTTTATTTTTTTAATAAATATATTTAACATTCACAAAATTGTATACATGGTCCGTGGGATTGAAATTCTGACTTTACTGGTCCATAGGGTGAAAAAGTTTGGCGACCGCTGCTGTAAACCATAGGTTCTAAACGTGGGAGATAACGCCCCCTAGAGGGCGTTTGAGGCTTTCAGGGGGGCAGAAAGATAAGTTAGGGAGTTTTGAGATGGTATGGAGGGGCATAGGCAGATTAACCAAATATAGTCTAAAAAAGACTAAAAAAAACCACGCTGATTATGTACTAACAAAAGTAAACTTTAATAGTGATAACCTTATGTTGTTTGTATGTATTTAAAATTGTATATTCGTGGCAATAGCTATTTCAGATTTGCAAGTAAAAAATGGGCGCTTTAGAAAAAAACTTAATTAAAAAAATATATTCTATCAGTAATAGAATATTTTTTTAAAAATTTAATTCGTGTTTTCACCATGCATTATGTACGCTCTTATTTCTCTAGAGTGGGAGGCGAGCGGAATTGAAATATTCACCAGAAAAGGAGCACCAGTTCAAAAAAAGTTGGAAACCTATGATGTAAACTAAAACTATGTATCTATTTAATAATTATACGAAAAGCAAAAACTAGAAAATATATTAAAAATATTTAGAGAACATTAAAACTAGAATGTCAGCAGAATCGACCATTAGCAAACAACCACAAGTGCAATACGATTAGCTGTTGTTTACTTGATAATCACGTTACAATCGGCAAACGATCACGGCACCCTCTGTGGTGATGAATTGACCCCATTGTAGTAATTGTTAAGGTATCCGACTACCCTTAAATCATGGACAAATTTTTTTATGATTTTATTTTAAATAGGCCATCTTGTTAGCTTAATAAAAATACCAAGTTTTTTATTTTCTATTCACTAGAACAAAAACTATAAGTGTTTTAGTAAAAGCAGATGCCATAATTGTACACAAGATGTCTAACTTTAAAATACGTTTTACTCGATAAGAGTTTTTTTCGAAAAGCTCAAACGGAGACAACGATGGCTCAATTTTGAAAATAATCTGATGAAACTTTTTGTGTATGTTTTGTATAACATTAGAAGTGTTTTGACCTTCAAGATTTATCAATCACTGTTTTATTTCAAAATTTATATTCCGTTATGTAAATGTAATCACTTTTTTTAAGCAATTTCATATAGTCACTAAGTTAAAGTGCTCTAGTATTTGTAAAAATTAAAATATCTATTATCCTGAACGTCATTTCAAACAAGAATAACAAAGTAACACATTAAAATTGAAAAATTGAGAATTTGTTCAAAACATTTTTGTGCAGAGCGTGGCCCGTTTATGTAATTTTTGTACATTTCCACAGTTTTTCCCCTTTAAATAATAATAAATGTTTTTTCTATTTTCAATTTCAGGATTTTTTCCTTAAAATATATTAAATAAATATAAAAATCACAAAAAAATCCCCATATCTCCATTTTCAAAAAAGGTCGCAAGCAGTCGGATACCTTAAAATCATATTTGCTAAATTGTAAAAAGATGGTACTGTCATTAAATCATTCTTTTTATGTAATTTTTGACAAGATGGATTGGCAACAGTTTTGTGTTTTTGCTAGTTGTAACTAGGTCTGATGAATAAAATGATTTGACATCGATATTGTAATGCATTTTTTACATTTAACTGGAGAAGTGGGGGAGGGGTCCAATGTCCCAATTAAACGTAAAATAATTATATTAAAGTAAAATTCGGCGTATAACGCACACTTCTAACACAAAAAATAAGATCGAAATTTACGGGTGCACGTTATACGCAGGGTATAAAAATGATGTCTTTAAAAATCAAAAAGATGAGCATTAAAAAAAAATTGGGCTTTTACATTTTTCGAAATATTGTTTATTTAAAAGAAATATTATTCCTTATGAATTTAGAGGGTTGTAGTTCTAGAAATATAGTATTTCTTCAAAATATTAGGATAATACCTCGAATAAACGACTTCAGAACGTAAGAGCATTGCACACTTACATTTCAGGTTTTTCATAAGTGAGTGAGTGAGTGTGTGGGTTTCCTGGCGCAAGAGCCAAATTTGGCTATACTGCGCCAAACATATGTTAAAATATAGAACCATTTCATAAAGTATGTAAAATATACTGAAACTATAGTTTCAATAAAAGTTAAAATATCATATCATATATAAAAATCATTTTTCAAATGATAAAAGTTACTATAATTTGGTGGGGGATATTCCCCACCAGGTGAGTCAAGTTTTTTAAAAACAGACAAACGAAAAAAGTGAATTTAAACAAAGTTTAAGCAGTCAAAAGTTTTTTAAAAAATTAATTCCTATTATTTCCTGAATCGCGTTGGAGTAATAGCGCGTAAATATATGTCAGGATTGTTTCGCCAATATTTCCCCATGACGAATTTATCTGTAGGCTTTGGTTCAAGCTCGTCCTCCACGTCATACGTTATCATGTCTTCCTCATCTGTTGCATATTCAGTAGGTGTTGATCTTCTAGGTCTATGTGGAGCCATTTTTATTTCAATTTATGGTTTCTGTACTTTTGGGCGCTTTCTTCTATTTCTTGAATTTCGTTTTACACTTTTGGGATTTCAGATGCATTCGAATGTTCACTATTGGATGCAGTAGGGACAGACTCTGGTAAGAGAACTAATGGTTGAATTTCAGTTGAAAGTGCAGCAAATTTATTAGAAGTTGTAAGAGGGCGGGTTTCAGTTTCTAAAGATGAAGCAGAAGTATTCAGGTTATTGTCAGGGGAAGTAGTAGTAGTGGGAATGGGTATTGGTTACAAAGATTCGTTTTGTATTGTTGGTATTATTGCAGATGTGGAAGGAAGTAGATGTGCTTGAGTGGACGAAGATGACGTGGAGACGGTAGACACTGAAGACGAGGTACTTGGCATTGGATTTGCAGAAGATACGGGTTTCAGACATTGTAAAGGTGGGCAGATTATGTTTGTTATATTTGGATCTGTTTGGGTAGTTGTGGATATAGTTGAGGGTTTAGTAGCCTGAGCATAACGTTTGGGTTAACTGAGGAACTATTAATTTGCGTGCTTCAAAATGAGATATGTTTTTATTGATTTTAATTTCTTGTATTTGTTTTTTAGTTTTCCATTTGGGGCAAAGTTTGGAATCGGCGGAATGAAGCTGAGAATAGTTAATGCATTTTGGTTCTAGGGTACAATCTGTAGAAGAATGCCCTACAGATGCACACTTAGAGCATGTTAGTTGTCCGCGGCAGGAAGTTTGAGAATGAACGAACCTCTGGCAATTAAAACAGCGCAGAGAATTCGGTATGTAGGGACGGATCTTGCAGTTTAAATAACCAGCTTTTATTGTTGTCGGAAGTTTCGGATTATTGAATGTTAAGATTAAATGTTTCGTAGGAATAACTTAAGAAATTTTTTTATAGTAATTCTCCTGACCTGAATTACACCCTGTCCGGAAAATCCCTCAAGGATTTCAGCCTCAGGAGTGCACATCAGGTCAGGTTCAGAAATTACACCTCGGCTTGAGTTAAGAGATTTGTGAGGACTCGCTGTCAAAGGGCAATCTAAAAATGTTTTTGAAAACAAAAAAGAATTTTTTTGCAAAGCAGATACAGTTTCGACTAACAAATCACCGGAACGTAGTTTTTTAACGGATTTAGGTTCTCCGACTATTCCTTGAATGGCTATTTGAATTACAAAAGGAGATTTTCTTGACATTTCATTATTGGGTATCGATAAAATTAAAAATCTACAATACGTAGCAATTTGTTCAACGTTGAGATTGGGTAAATTAAGTCCTTTACCCGGGCACAGCAGCATTGAATCCATAAGAAAGCGTACACAGCTTCGTTCTCGCGTGCCTTCACCCACCACGGAGTCCAACAAGAGGGCAGTGTGCCAGTCATCTGGCAAATACCAGGCACGGCGCTTACCCAGAGTACACCCAGAATATAGTGATACAGTCCAGGGTGAGGATCCAACGGATAAACCCGACACTCATTATCTGCAGCATTATCCCTACAGCAGTGTTTCTTCGGGGACACCGAAGAGAGGTACTACCAGCCGATTGACGGGAGCGGGCTCACTTCTGCCTCCCATCTACAGCGAAGCGTGGGCCAAAGGTATTCCCAGGACACCATTTTCCTCCTTACGGGCCGCCGCACACGGCAAACATGCGGGTTGGCTAACCAACATTGTTAGTCGAAAATAAATAAAGCAACATAATCAAAGTATTGAAAGAAATATACGAAAAAGAAACTAAATTAACACAATACAAAATGTAAACCATAATACGTTAATAATAAATTGAATAATTTCTCATAAGAAAAACTAATCAATGAATAGATCTCTGTTCATTTTTCATAGTTTTTGTCTGTCGTCTGGACGTTGAAATCTGTGATCTAGACGGGAAAAGGAGAAAAGGGAAATTTGAATGGCTAGAAGGAGGGTCGAAAATAGAGAAGGATCACTAGGGTACCCCGGGCTCGTGAAGCCCGTGTTAACCATAGATAGTCAACCCCTTGGGAAAAGGAAAAGATCACTAGGGCACCTCGGGATTGTGACACCCGTACTCACCTAAAGAAGGTGAGCCGCCTGAGGGGAGGTTTTTTCGGAAAAAAAGGGGGCACACGTAATACGGGGCATATAACTTAAAATTAAAAAAAGAGAGAAAAAAATTATAGGGGCGCGCTATACGCCAGATTTCACGGTATGTATAGTTTTATATTTATTTATATTTTTATATTTAACAGCGTACCAACCCCAATTACACAAATTTTACAATTGTTCATACTCTTAGCTCAAATTGCAAACCTGTAATTTGCATGCATTATGTAGCTTTAAAATATTCGTGGCCAAGAATAAATTGATTTTAAAAAAAAAAATATCCTAGCGCCATCTAAGCTAATTTAATACGTCATAAGATAGTATTACAGCATCACTAAAGATGTTTTTTGTACAGAGAAAGAAAAAAAAATACATTGTCAAAAGTAATAAACGAATATAGCAATCGAGTAGACGCTTCATAAACTGAACCAACAGCTCTCATAACTTTTATTTCAATTGGACAAAATTAGTGGCTCAAAAGGAACTGAGTGTTCATATGAGGGAAGGGGAATATACAATGAAAAATATTCCGTTTCAGAAGTTCAATTTAATGATGATCATCATAATCCAATTCATTTTTAGTTTTTATGTTTGACATTAATTTTATTTAAATGCAATGGAAAATTGCTAAAATTATCAAGAGTGTCTGTTTTTTTACATCCAATTTTCAGAAAAAATATAACTGTAAACAGAGAAAGACTGTTTTTTAAGTCCTTTTATTCTTCGTTTATATTATCTCTATCTAGTGATAAGTTTTATTTTGGACAATATGTGTTACCTTTTTCTCATAGTTCCCATTACATCAGTGGTCCCCAAATCCTGGACCGATACAATTGGTCCGAGGATCAAATGGTACAGAGCAACTCAAGGAACATTAAATTATTTCCATTTTATTTACTGTGAAGTATTTCTCATGAGTTTGTGCCACTTTCCGCGGGAATTACTTTATATTCCATGTTAAATCCCTTTATAGTCATTTTGGGTGTAATTCTGAAGGCATATTTTGCAATTAAATTAATATTACTTAATAAAACAAAATAAAATATAAGTAATCTCTCAACGTATCCTTATCCTCAGCGGGTCACGGTAAAAATATCAAACGATGATCGGACCGCGGAGATAAAAAGTCTTAGGAACACAGCATTACATAAAAAATTTTTTGTTAAGTTAAAAAAGGTTGGAAAGCTAATTCCAAAAAAATGTCTCATATTCAGAAATTAAAAGAATGATAATAATAAATAAACTTTATTTTATGAATTCCCTCTTGAGAGAAGTTGAGGAGGAATAAAATATAAGATAGGTTAACAACAATAAAGATAGTTAATTTTCAAAACTAAATAGCTTTCTTTAAAAAAAAAAGTGATACTAAGCAAAATAAGACACAGTTAAAGCTTCAAAACTGTAATAAGAACATTTGGAAATTGATTTACGTCAAAGCACCTAATTTATCAAAATCTTATCAGTTTTTCACTCCATTTTTTTAATAAATTATCATATAAACGGCTGATATTTCAGAATACTTATCAGCAATTTCATGTCGTAAAGAATTGGGCTGACACGTGTCATTATCTAGAGGGCAACAAAACTCGGTATTTATTCAGCAGCAAATGATAGAAACGCACGGAAGATTATTCACTCTTCATTATGAAGTCTGATCATACAGAGGTCACGTGATTATAGCATGAGTTACGAAGTTGTTTTCCACAACATGTAATTTCAGTAACAAATTCCTGCCCATTTAAACCGTATTACAAGAGGCATTAATTTTAAAGAAAAGTAAAATGTGTGCACTGTATAGCATCTTGTACTTTTATTTCCAAGCTCTCATTGGTGACCTTGGTTCATTCAGGATGGATTGGTCAATTAGATCTTCAAAACATCTATATACATAAAAATGGATGTTTGTATATATGAACTCGCTTCACTCCAACACTGTTCAACCGATAACTATGAAAATTGGCATGTATATGTATTTTTTTCGGAAAAAAGGTTTCAGTACTATCCTCTTTATTGTAGCACCCACTAGGTGGCTCTTATAGCAAATCAACTTGTAAGCCATTCAATTAATTGCCAAGTTGCCAACATGAGCGCCAAAATGATGCCAACTTGGATCTATCGCCAAAATTTCGCTATGTTTCCATTAAATGGCCATTAAAATATAAAGAACGGCTTTGCTTGCGAGTATTACAATTTTAACATAAAATAAATACAACAGAAAGTAATATTAACGTTTTACACATCCAGATATAAATTATTTACAGTATTTTATGCATTCATTACACAAAATGTGTAACAATATGTTACTTTTGCTGAGCAGAAACCAACGCAGGAAGGTGTTTTCAAAAAGCGACCCACAAGGGAGTTACAGGGACGTTATAAATAAAAAAAAAATCCTTTATATCAGCTATTAGACCTACAGACTTAAAATTTAACACATATTTTTTTTGTTCACCTGAGATATGTTTAATTTGCAATTCCCATAAAATTAAATCATTAAAAACTTCTTTATCCTTCAATTTATATTGTTTAATTTTTCAATTCACCCCGTGCGAAGAACGGGTACACCAGCTATTAACCTTATAAAACATATCTGGGATTCTGTTGGGGGCATTTGTAACTCGACTGGAAACAGCGTTGTTGGAAGAATCTACCGCAAGAAGCTCGTAAAACGTCTCAGTCAAAAGAAAAGTTTGCAATATGAATGATGAATAGTAATAAGAGGGAACTATACTTCGAATTAACATATTTTTTGTTGCCCATTTTAATACCATAACTACGATCTAGAATGTGCATCATAACTGTTGTATGGGATTTTAAAAAAAATATCGATAAAAAATTCCAAATTTCATAAAAATGTGTATAGTATATCCAGAAATAAGCAAATAAAAAAAATTCTTAGTTTGAATACTTATGTAGTACATAAAATGTTTCATTAGAACATGTAAAATGAAACAGTAAGATAACATGGAGTTTTAGAAGGGAAAAAATGAAATGCTACTCAAATTTTTTTCTGAAAATATCTCATTTTGAAAGGATTTACATGCTCTGTGTTACGGTTGTAGATGGCGATGTTTCAACAGCGGCATTATTAACATTATAGCCCAGACGCACATCACAGATGACCGTAACGCCACCTGCAAGATTAACTTTACCTGTAGGATTACTGTAGGTGGTGATTTAAGAAGGAAATTTATCAAATGGGAAGGAAACTCTGTAACTTCATTTGAAAGACATGAATTATAAAAAATAATACACTCAGCCAGATGATCAATCAATAGAATTAAATAATCGGATTGAAATTCAGAAGTTACTAAATTATTCATACTTTTCCGAAAACGTGCGACGTTAATAAACATTCACTCACGCAATTGTAAAGTCTTTGACGCAGAACGTGGTAATTTCGAACCCTGTTCAGGGCATGTACATTCCACATCTCAAACTATTATTTATATTTACCTCAAAAAATGAAAATGGGAGTTATTTAAAAAACTAACATTTTCATCTCTTTGCAATGGGACAGGTGAATTTAAAAATTCTTGACGAATTTTCTTTTATTTTAAAAGTGGTAGTTTAAAATTATATCACGCCATATTGAAGAAAATTGTTTTGCCTGTTGGTACCTTGTACACTTCCACTATTGTCGCGCCCTCTACAACCTTTCAACTCTTACATAAAAATCTTACAGCGTTTTTGACAATTTTCTATATTTAGCAATTTCAGTTTGTGATGGGCTCACGCGTGTTTTTTTTAACATAACCACTGGGTTCTTTGGTGGCCAAGATTAATGGCAACTCTTTTCGAACCAAAACTCAAGAAAAGAAATGTGAACAAGAAATGCAAATAAGATAGCTTTTAAAAGAACAGAAGTTTCAGTAAGCAGGACGGCAATTTGGGGAATGTTATGTTTGGAGAAATACAAGTGTGAATTGACAGCCATTCGTGAAGTTACTTGGAAACTCAGCTATTACTGCAAGGGGCATACCATTGCACGCGCGTCCAGACGTTTCCATATAGATATCAAATTTTAGGTTGGATTAAGGTAGGACTGATTATTTGATATTAGGACTTATAATATTATTAGAAGTGAGAGTAGGCGGATTGAATAATTATTTAGAGAAAGCGGTCTAAGTTGCGCGATTCGGTTTATCTATCTTTGTGTGTGTTTGTTCTCTCATTCTAGATTCTCGTTATTTAGATTTATCTAAATTGTTAGACATTTAAGTTCTATTCTTAATAAAGTGATATTAATAATTTAAAATGTCTATTCCTTTTGCAAACCCTACACCTCTAGCTCACGCTGATAATCAAAGATACGGTCACCAAAGGGCTATATCATAGTGGCGCCCAACGAAATTCATCACAAATTCAAAACATCTATATACATAAAAATGGATGTTTGTATATATGAACTCGCTTCACTCCAACACTGTTCAACCGATAACTATGAAAATTGGCATGTATATGTATTTTTTTCGGAAAAAAGGTTTCAGTACTATCCTCTTTATTGTAGCACCCACTAGGTGGCTCTTATAGCAAATCAACTTGTAAGCCATTCAATTAATTGCCAAGTTGCCAACATGAGCGCCAAAATGATGCCAACTTGGATCTATCGCCAAAATTTCGCTATGTTTCCATTAAATGGCCATTAAAATATAAAGAACGGCTTTGCTTGCGAGTATTACAATTTTAACATAAAATAAATACAACAGAAAGTAATATTAACGTTTTACACATCCAGATATAAATTATTTACAGTATTTTATGCATTCATTACACAAAATGTGTAACAATATGTTACTTTTGCTGAGCAGAAACCAACGCAGGAAGGTGTTTTCAAAAAGCGACCCACAAGGGAGTTACAGGGACGTTATAAATAAAAAAATCCTTTATATCAGCTATTAGACCTACAGACTTAAAATTTAACACATATTTTTTTGTTCACCTGAGATATGTTTAATTTGCAATTCCCATAAAATTAAATCATTAAAAACTTCTTTATCCTTCAATTTATATTGTTTAATTTTTCAATTCACCCCGTGCGAAGAACGGGTACACCAGCTATTAACCTTATAAAACATATCTGGGATTCTGTTGGGGGCATTTGTAACTCGACTGGAAACAGCGTTGTTGGAAGAATCTAACGCAAGAAGCTCGTAAAACGTCTCAGTCAAAAGAAAAGTTTGCAATGTGAATGATGAATAATAATGAGAGGGAACTATACTTCGAATTAACATATTTTCTGTTGCCCATTTTAATACCATAACCTACGATCTAGAATGTGCATTATAATTGCTGTATGGGATTTTAAAAAAAATATCAATTAAAAATTCGAAATTTCATAAAAATTTGTACAGTATATCCAGAGATAAGCAAATAAAAAAAAATTCTTACTTTGAATACTTATGTAGTACATAAAATGTTTCATTAGAACATGTAAAATGAAACAGTAAGATAACATGGAGTTTTAGAAGGGAAAAAATGAAATGCTACTCAAATTTTTTTCTGAAAATATCTCATTTTGAAAGGATTTACATGCTCTGTGTTACGGTTGTAGATGGCGATGTTTCAACAGCGGCATTGTGTAAGTGTAACGCCGGGAAAGCGAGGAGTTGTGTGTATGACGAGACTGAGAGAGCGTCAGAGACAGTGAGTTTAGTAATGTATAAGGTGTGAGCAGTGGCGCACACAAGGGGGAGTCCTAGGGACCGGACCCCTAGCCCTTGATTTTATTTTCGATTGGTTATAATCCAATGTATACATTACGTAAAAATTTAATTATGTGTATCTGTTATTAATAATTAATTTTATTAATTAAGGTTAATTACTTTTTCAAAACTTAATCTTGTATTGTTTTCGTTCCTGAAAATCGACAAAACCAAAAGAATATGTTGGGCATAATACCAAAATGGTGGACTTTCGACCCTGAACACCTCCTCTTGAAAAATTTTTGTGTGCGCTACTGGGTGTGAGATATATTTAGTAATGAATAAGGTGTGAGTTGTTAGAAGTTGTAAAAATAGTTGTTATTTGTAGATAGTTAGCGTCGTCAGTACACTCTGTATTCAGAAAACTATCACCTGGCGATTTTGAAGTTTGCAATAGATATTTTCTACAAAATTCACCCTCCCTTTTTTTTTTTTGTCTTTCACTTATTCTCTAATCGTGACATACTACCTATTGAATACAAACACTAAGTTCCTTACATAAAGCAAATAATTCGAGCTTGTTCTTATATCGCAACAAATGAAAAAAAGAAAAGTTTATGCTTAAAACTCAAATATTCTATGCTTGAAGCTGAATTAGGAAACTAGTTCATGGATTGTACTACAGTTCCAGACTATCGACTTGGCATTTGAAAGAAACGAGAGCGAAGTGCTAAAGCTCATCAACAAAATGAATTTAAAATGGTCTTGTATCCCAATAGAAATCAAATTCTTGCCACATTTCAAGGCTGTGTTCGATGTAGGGCCTATATAGGTGCTATAAGAGATAACAATAAACAAAGATAATTATATCCAGCTCTCATCAATTGATTTTAGCAAGCACGTATACACACCACGGATCCTTATATCAAGCTGTTCATTATAATACCGTGGATACGTGCACATATTTGATGCTTTTCATTGATTGTATATGTTTTCTCGCTATTTCACTTACTATTATTTTCACTAAAAATTCACACCAAAAATCAGATGGCAAGAACCTCATTTCAAGAATTTTATTCGAGCGTTCTCCATACGCTCTCTTTCTCACAAAGTTTATACACACACTGCCCTCTATACACACTAGCGCCTCTCGCGACAAATTTTCACTGTTATTTGGGGGGCGTCGCATGAATTATTTGACAAACTTGGTATACATAATTGTTTTTGGATACATATGACAGAGACATACCACAAGTATAAATGAACAATTTCAACGCTAGTGATGAAAATTTAGACCTTTAACATGCATATACCTTAAAAAATTTTTCTAAACATTAACTGGGGAATGATTTGGATATTAATTAACCATACAGATGAAAACTTGAGGATTTGATAAAATATTAAAAGAATTTCAAGTCAGCGTACCCCTTTTTCCTTTTACAAAAACCCTTTATTATAATCCAAAGATGCAAGATCGGAGATGAAAAATAGACAATGTTCAATAACGTTTATCAAAAAAGAACATGGTCCAAGCTTGATGAATCTTTCCCAAGCATCGTCAGTTTACACGTACGAAAATGTCGTGACGTCGCATGCCCCATATAGTCCCGACCGTACATCATTGGGTTATGATTTACTTCGAAGTTTACAAAACATTTTAAATTGCGAATATTGCAGTTGAATTGAAATAGTTCTCGAGATAAGATTGATTTACTGAACCCTTTTTGGCTTTACTTGCTGTTGTGCCGACGAACTTGTGTCACCATCAAATCGATTTTAACCCAGAAACAACTGGAGGTGATAAAATATCACCATCTTCATATTAGCAATAACTCAGAAAAACGTGTTGTGTAAATATCTCATAAACTAGACATAGGCCACGAGACGCAATTAAAGCAAAAGGCAATGCTTTCTACATTTTTCTACAAAGTTCTTAAATATTCGAAGCATTTTAAATAAAATTTATTAAAAAAGTTTTATTTGAAATTTCTTTAGAACATCTTCTATCAATACATTCCTTTAAAAAAAAAAACAAAGTTGAATTGAAAATCGATTAAAACCAATGATTATTTATTGACTACGCACTTAGAGACAATAAGAGGGCTTATTCGTGGACTTTGTAATTTTTAATCACGGTCGAATGGTGAAAAGACAGCCGAGCTGGCATTTCATTCTTTAGAATGAAACACCAAGTGAGGCCTTTAAAGCTAGTCAGCATTACCTTACACCAGCCCGTAACCCGATGTAAACATTACTACTCAAATCCACTACTCGAAGGCAATACTGACAACGACCATTACATCCACTTCTCTAACATAGCAACAAATTAAATAACGTAAAATCCGGCGTATAACGCTTACCTACGTTTTTACAAAGAATCCTGAAATGTACGTATGCAATGCTTTTATGTTTTGAAACCATTTATTCAAGGTATTGTCCAAAAGCTTTACAAAAATAGTATATTTCTAGAATTACAACCCTTTAAGTTCATAAGGAATGTCATTTTTTCAAATAAACATATTTTGATATATGTAAAAGTCAAACTTTTTTTATGCTCTTCTGTTTCTTATTTTTAGAGCTCTTATTTCAATGCCCGGTGTATAACACGCACCCTTGAATTTCGATCTTATTTTTTGTGCTAAAAGTGTGCATTATATACCGGATTTTACGGTATATAAAAATGGATGCTTGTGTATTTATGACCTCGCTTCACTCTCTAACACCGTTCAACCGATCACTATGAAAATTGGCACGTATATGAATTTTTTTTTTTTGGAGAAAATTTTTGTGCTATCCTCTTTGTTGTAGTTCCTCACCAGGTGGCGCTACAGCATAACAAGTTCTGCAGCGTTCAATCAATCGCCAAGTTACCAACATGAGCACCAAAAATCATGCCAACTCGGCTCTATCGCAACATTTCACTATGTTTCCATTGAATCGCCATTATAATGTAAGGAAAGGCGTTGCTTACAATTTTAACATAAAATAAATACAACAGAAAGTAATATTACACATCCAGATATAAATTATTTATACTATTTTCAGCGTTCATTACAAAAAATTTGTATCAATGAGTTACTTTACTTGAGCAGAAATCAGCTTAAGAAGGAGTTTTCAAAAATCGACCCACAAGAGAGTTACGGGGCGTTATAAATAAAAAATCCTTTTTATCAGCTATTAGATCTACAGAGCAAAAACTGAACAAATATGGGGCTTTTTTTGGTTCCGCTGAGATATGCAAAAAGATTTTTATTTTGTTTAATTTGCAATTCCCGTAAAATTAACTCATTAAAAAAACGTCTTTATTTTTCAATCTGTATTGTTTAATTTTTCAATTCACCCGTGCGAAGAACGGAGATACCAGCTAGTTTTATATAAATGTACATACATGATTTCAACTTCCAGTATTGCCAACCAACGCCAATTATATCTGATTTTCAGTTGCAACGTACATTTGTTTCAATAACTACTAAATCATCATTACTTCATTTAGGATTCAAATAGAGTGTAAAGCATGGGAAAATACTATCAAAGACTATAGAAGGATGGTTGGATGTTGGGATTGCAATACCAGTATACCGGGATACCGAATCCGGTATTTTGAGCCATTTCTAAAATTTTGTAATACTGGTATTCACAAGCTTAGAGACCGGTTTTTCCATAGTTACTAGAAATTTTTTAATTGTTTCCACTATTTGTTCAGGGATCGCCAACATAGCAAAATAGTATGGGGTTTTCTTTTTATGTCTCCCTAACGGGCGAAATTAATTAGAATGTAAATATAAAGTTACATCGTACAGTTAAGACAAGTGATAAAATATGTGAATTATCCAAGGAAGAGGGCCAAAGCTATTCTATTACGGCTCAGAGCGATACTGAACACGCGCAGGATTCGTAATCTGATATTCGTATATGTGAAAACAAAGTTTTATTTGTGAAGAAATTGCGCAATATTTCGATAATTTTTAAATTAGAGAGTTTATTATTCGCATTGTATTTGCATATCATACTTGTATTTACATATCATCATGAATTTATAAATGAAAATGAAAAAGAAAAAAAGACTAATTCAAATTTATCAAGTTTATCGTAAATTTTCTTAAAATTATTTTACCCACAAACCTTACCCACAGTCAAAACAATTCGGTACAGTTATCGAAGATGATTATGTAACTAATGTTGATAGTGAAAATGAATTGTATCTTGAACAAAAATTAAAATTAGCGATAACTAAAATAATTTCAACAAACTAAAATAGAATATAGAAATTAGCTGTATGCAAAATCATACTTATTTGAAGATGAGAGATTTAGAGGTAAATACTTGAAAAAAGTACATTGCGTATTGCTAACAATACCACCAACTAGCGAAGTGGCCGAAAGAGCATTTTCGACAGCTCGTAATTTTTGCTCAAAATTAAGTTCAAGGTTTAATTATAGTACAATTAATGCATAATGTTTTTTAAGATCACATTTCAAAAATTTGTAATAGTACCACAGATTGAATAGTGATATTTACACTTTTTTGTGATTTAAATAAATAAGATGTTCCTTTACTTTTTTGTGATGCATTGTATACTGCTTTTATTTAAAAATTACAAATTAATTTTTTGTGATATTTACACTCTCTAATAAAACAAAGAAACATTTGTATTTTCTTTCTTTTTTGAAAACTTCTACTACCAATATTAAAACCGGTATTAAGATCTAAAAAATACGGAATACCGGTATTGAACTTGTGGTCTGATATTGCAATCCCTAGGTGGATGATTTCTGAGAATGTATTAACTGTTTGATTCTATACGCGAATATGTACAGCCGGAAAATAAATATTAAATGGAAAGAGTAGAATTTCGTTTAAAGTTATAATTTAATTATTTTAGCATATATAAAAATACATAGTAAATTATTTCTATGATTTTTCATAGATTAATTAATCTTAGAAAGGTAAAAGTAAGAGTAGGTTTCGATTGATAATTTTATTGATATAAGGAACTTATCTATTCTTATCCACACACACGACTTTAGGGGTGAGAAATAAAATCTGTGGTACAAAAAAAGGTTTGGGTGCATATTTAAGAAAAAGTACTTCCACGTTGGCGTTCTTGCCGATTTTGTTACATTTACTTATAACAATGTCTCTCGGTGAAACAGATACATTTTGTTACGACCAGAAATTTTGAAAAATTACGTTTTGCAGACACTAATCCATACGAAATTTGGATACCAGAAGGAAATCCGGGTTATAAATATTTTATATTTTCAGACTATGGTCATATAAAAATGGATATATATATATCATATATAGTAATATAAAATAAAAGTGAAGAAGTACTAAAACCTACAGTGCTAAAACAGGAAGAAATTGGAATTCACCAGACACAACAAAAGTAGAAACAAATGTATATATATATATCATATATATACATTTCACACCAACTAAAAATTTGGAGCATGAATATAGAATCCATCCTCTAAAAGAGTGATTCCAAAATAATTTGGGGGTCCATGAGATGAAAAGGGGGTCTACGATAGCATAAATCAGATCGTGCCTTTAATTTTAAAAGAAAATTTTATCAAATGTAAACCAGATTTACCTATTTAAAAGATTTATTTATTATATTTACTGGGATTAATTTGCAGTTACAAGGAGACAAATTAAAAAAAAAGACCACCATTTCAGTGTTTCCTGCCAAAATAAAGCTAAAGGAATATAAAACTGGACATCTATCGCGAATTTTAACAGTTTCTCAATTTGTCACAGAAAAAAGACGCTTTAACCTATGTTCAACATTTAAATGTCCTTTACTTAGGTTATGAAACTAGGTTTGAGAATGCTTTGACTATGGTAATATCACAGTAGGTAATGAATTCAAGTTGTCACATTAAAAAAAAATGTCTGATTAAGAAAGGAACTGATTTTAATAGACCTAACGAAGATCTTAAAGTAAAGTTTAGAAGCGAATGTCAACAATTTTTGCTTTAAAAAGATATATACCTGTTATTTATACCGAATTATAGAACATCTGAAGAAAGTGTTTTTAATTGCTTTTCCCAGAGCGGAGGAGTTTCGCACGCTAGGCAATTCCAAAATAAAAACAGAAATAAAAAAAAAGGAAGATTGGATTCTACTAACCGAGGAGATTAGGGTTAAATCTGAAAAATTAACGCCAAATGTTGAAATTTGATATTGAAGCAACAGATTCATCCCACCCATTAAAAACATTTGTTATTTTATGCTTTACATGTGTTTTTTAAGTTTTGAACGCTCTACTTAACTACAGTTAGAAACATAAAACTTTTAAAGTAAGTAGTGCTATAACAGCTGTCAAAAAATATTTGAGTTTATAAGTGTGAAAAAATTTAATATTAGGTATGTAGGGGTCTACACAAAACCAAAAAACATGGCGAAAGGGTCTATGAGACGAAAAAGTTTGGGAACCTCTGCTCTAAAAGCTCGCGCAGGATTTAAACTATGTCAACTCACCAAAGAAAATATTGGTTGAAAATACTAAAAGGAAAAACTTCCAGTATTTGAGTCGATCGCATGAACATAATGAATTCTAAAGAAAGTTAATATCAAACATCAAAAAATATCTCAACTTTAAAGATTAATACAGGTATGTATTGCACGTGAATATGTGTACTTTGCTTCATAATTCAAAAAAAGTATAATTTATTTTTTTCAGTTAATCTAATGTCTAAATTACACTTTATTCTTTGAAATTTGTTTTCAAGAAAACAATTCAAAGCGATATTGAAAAAGTCATCGCCAAATATGAATTCATTGCATAAATAATTGTGAATGTAAGATTAATAAAAATTTTAAATTTAAATTTATAATTTTTTTTTATTTTCTTTTTATGATTTTTTTTAAATACTTTTTTGCATGATTTGTGTCTTTAAAGAAGCTTTTGAAAAATTTTAATTTACAGAAGAAAAAAAAATTATAGTCCAAATTTGAATCAAGATCTCTTATAAACGTTGTGCAATAATAAGAACTGCTTAACATCAAACTGTGAATAAGTATTGTTAGAAAAATTTAAAAACTAAAAAAGACGCTTTTATGGTTAATCGAACTATACAAAATGCATCCATTTTCTGTCTTTTATGTATATGTTTACTTTACTAACTCTCTGATCAAAGACATACTACCTATTCAACGTAGATTGTTACAAGACAGTGGATACATACAATATATTTGAATCATTATATGGCAGTGACATACAGTGTCGGATTAAACGACTTATAGTTCCCCTAGGCCAAGGGTGGCGAACCTATATAGATCAACGTGCCATTTTTTCTAAAAAAAAATGCTTAATAAGATATAGACGTGCCCCAAAAGAATTTTTACTTGTGATTATATTGGAAAAATAATAAAGCAAAATACTAACACAAAACTTTTTATTTACTACGAAAAAATAGATTTTGTACTGTATAATAGTAAATGTTTGAGTTAAACGTGTAATTCAAATTAAAGTAACATTAGTGTCACTTCTGTTGTTACAGATTATATATATAGTTGACAAATAACTTATATTAGGATTGTAAGATGTTACTTTTAGCAGAATGCATACTGAATCGGAGTCACCTGCTAAACAATTTTTAAACGATTCTTTAATGTTATTCATCTCTGATAATAATGACTCGTAGGCATAGGTTCGATGAAAATATCGTTCAAATAGCATGAGCCTGCTTCTTCAAACAGTTAAATGTATCTGGAATCAGAGTTTAATGTTTCCAAAATTTCGTTATTGGCATTTTCAATTATATTGCTTGTTAATCTTTCTGTTTCAATACGTATTTGAATTCATGTTGAATTAGACAAGAAATCACTAAGAGGCATTTCAAAAATTCTTCAATTGCCAACCAATCAAATTGGGGCAAGTTCAGTTTATCAAATGATGTCTCATCAGGGTACATAATAAACTTGAGCGTTTCTGATAATTCTTTGAACAGAAAGTTTTGCTGAAAATTCCTTGATTGAAGAAACAATTAGGGAAATAAATTATTCAATGAATATTTCTTTGTCTGGTTTTTCTCATGTACATCTTATTCTTCGAAATAGTTTTTCAAGCTTTGGGTTTCCTTGTAATAATATAGTTTCTAAACTAAAATGCAAACCGTTTTGATAGGAGGCGTGCCCAAAATATTATGCCGCGTGCCATCAATGGCACGCGTGTCGATGGTTCGCCATCACTGCCATAGGCTGTCAAATTCTCGGGAATCTGTAGCCTGTTTTTGGAGCACCAACAGAAAACAGAACAGGATCTTGTGGGTTCCAAAAAAGTGCTGGACTCATAGGCAATTGTCTACTCCCCCTAATGAGTAATCATGCACTGACGACATATCTCTTATATTATTGGGCGATTTCAACACTAACTTCGAAAACTCAGTGCTGAAAAGGTATACATTCATAAATTTCAAAATAATTTATATTTAAACCAGTGAATAATTTTGATACAAATAAGCAATGCAAGTAAAAACTTGTACATATTTGAAGGAGATATTTAAAGTCATGTGTATCTTATTATTGTAACAAAATGGCACAATGTCAGGTATGGAGAATGGATAGTCTATAAGCAGGAACAGCAGTGAAGCGCGTGCCATTGATGCACAACCAACCCACAGGCTTTTTGTCTGTGATTAAATAGTTTGCATTTGCATTAAACTAATAGAGTTCACAATGAAGTATAAAAATAATCCGCAAGTGATCGGTCGCGGGGCGGTGGGAGCACACTCGTTCGTTAGTGTCTTGCCATAGCTACGTTGTGGATTACAATTGCTTATGAAGCAAAGTTTGTCTAAGTATATCAATAATAAATTTCATTGATGCAACTGTATTTTAAAGTTTATTTGTGTTGTATTTACGATTTTTAACTTTTATTTAACATGGCTAACTCTGCAAAAGAACAAAAAGTGCAAGATAGTAAGTGTAACACAGAGAATTGCAAATTTGGTGAATCTAGAAATAGGTCATTATTGTGTGTTTTATGTTCTGGAATACTGGCATGCAGAACACCGTCGATAAAACGGCATTTTGAAACAAATCACAAATCCTCTTGCCAAAAAAGTGAACCACATCAAAAATAATTAATTGCTTAAAAACCGTTTGGCAGATGACTTCAATTCAAAATGCATGCTACTAAACGTAACATACAATTACATTACAATCAATAACAACATTACAATCCTAATATGTTATTTGTCATCCGATCTGCAACAGCAGAAATCATATACTAATGTTTACTTTAATTTGAATTATACGCATAACTAAAACCTTTACAACTATACAGTGCAAACGGTATTTTTTCGCAGTAAATAAAGAGTTTTGTGTGTTGTTAGTACTTAGTTTTATTATTTTCCCAATAATCACAAGTAAACATTATTTGACCGCACGGCTATACCTTATTAAACATTTCTTCAGAAAAAAAAATGGCGCGTTGGTCCATAAGGGTTCACCACCCCCGGTCTATAATAATATTAAGCAAAAGAGATCAGTCCAAACTTGACGAATCTTCACCAACAAACATTAATGGAGCTGGGATAGGAACGTGATGTTGCATCCAGTGGCATAGCTAGGTATCCAAAGGACCTGGTGCAAAAAGAAAAAAGCATCGAGGACCCTATCTTGGTGGGGTTTTATTAAGTAAAAACATTAGTTTTTTAAGATAATCAAAGCTACTTTAACATCTGCAGAACGTAGGAAAGCAAAGCTACATACTAGTTACATGTAAGTGGATAGGTTTCCTGTGTGAAATTTAGTGATTACCCAGGTTCGATTTGACACGTGATGGACAGTAAATGATACAAAAAATGTGCATAAACAAGAAAATATAATACAATATTATTATAATTATTTAATATAAAACATACCTGCGGAAGAACAGTGGAGGGAGGGACAAATTACATCAGTCTATTGCAGATAATAGATTGCGAAATACTGAAACAGGAAAATAGTTTATTATGAATCATATAGTTATTAAAAATAAATTGATTGATTGATTAATTGAATATTAACGTCGCACTGTTCAATACGGGGGCTTTTGGCGACGGACCATGTTTGAACCATGGTCAAGTGACGTGAGACGACGCTAATGAGCTGGCACCCCCCTCTCTAACTACCACACCACACAAACGGGAGGACGTTTCAGCTCTCGACAGATTTAAAGTGCATCACAGCGCTTCCCTACACGGCGGGTCTTTAGTGGTACTGGGCTCGAACTCGTGACAAGGCAAGCCGTCCGATACCTACCACTCGGCTACCGCGGCCACTCGTAAAATAAGAAGAAATAGCTTCCTGTGTAGGTTTTTTAATATGTATGTTAAGATTTTTCATGGGATATAAAATTTATTTTCAAGTAACTGTTAAAAAAATGAAATATATATATATATAGAAACTTTTCAATGTAAAGTTCGCAACACTATACAAACAAAGAAATCCCCTACAGTTCGAAATTACTTTCAACTGAGTTGCCCTGATTATAGTTAAGTTGCAACCTTTTTTTATATATATCTTAAATGTGGGAGAAATGATTGCAAGTTCGGCTTGCTTGGGGGTCAGGGTCCGAGGACCCCCTTAACTTGAGGGCCCCGGTGCACGGCACTGCCTAGCCCATTGGTAGCTACGCCACTGGTTGCATCCCCTATATAGCCTCCATCTCTTGCACCCTCGAATCATGATTTATTTCAAAGGTTACATAACATTTAAAGAGGCTACACAAAACTCTACGAATTTCTCAAATACCGATTTTTTAAAAAAAATTTTACTATTGGGAAGCCTGCCACCAAATTTCAGATCTGATAACAAATCAGTTTTTAAAATATTGAAAGTTTTCTGGCTTTAGTTTTCATTTCATTTTAAAGCATTTTTCCACTCATGAATTGAATTAATTAAAGATATTTTTCAGAAGAACGAATTCTTTCAGCTTGAAATGGTTAGTAATTTCAATATTCTTTACTAAAATAATTTCTGCTTGATTATTTTTTTGAGTTCTCATAGCTACTTAATTAAGATTGAATTCGAGGCCAATTTTTGTTTTAAAAAATAGTTTATATAACTTAGAAGCTTAATCATTAATTCTTTCCTGGTGAGAAAATGCCATGGCAAAAACGTTTTCAAATTGCTACGATAAACAATACAGTGGTACCTCGACATACGAGTTTAATTCGTTCCGCAACCTTGCTCGTATCTTGAATTACTCGTATCTCAAGCAAATTTCCCCATAAAAACAATTGTACGTGTGTCCGTTCCAACCTCAAAAATGTCACCCCGGATTATTTTTTGTTACGTGGTTTTGAATAATAAAAACGTATTTATAAATATCAAATATTTAATGCACAAAAACAAAAGAGAATGTAAGAAATAAATTAGATATCCTCATTGGTCTTCTTTGCCTTTTTCGCGACATTTTTCTCGCTTTCACCTGTAGGCCGTTTAGAAAAAAACATGTCCAAGTAGGTTTGTTTCTTCCTCCCTCTCAGAATGTTCGGAAATGAGTTAAGCAAGTGTGTCATTAAAAGGTCAGATGCACGACCTGTTGCAACTTTTCTGTGTGCTAACTGATCGTGATGGCGCGACTGCGTGTTACTACCGAACCGGACTCGTATCTCGAATTTCGCTCATGGCTTCAAAAGCAAAAATCACTTGCTCGTCGGCTCATTATCTCGAAAACTCGTATGTTGGTGCACTCGTATGTCGAGGTACCACTGTATTTCGAAGAGATGGAATACTACTGAAAATGATGTACCTAAATATCAGTCCTCAACTGATATTGCAATCAGATTTCCGAATATAAGTATCCTGAATTCAAGTATTGCAGATAATTATAGTACATTACGGTATATATATTGTAGTACAATATTTTAGTATTTTAAAGTTGCGCACCAAAAACTTGCTAAACTGCCCTAATTTAAAACTAAAAAAATTAAATTTTATGTACAAAGCTGGTGACTTTTAGTTTATGATAGTATCCTTATTATTTTGTGAATAAATGCATTGTGTTTCAAAACTTTTGTGAAATATTGTGTTGAGATTAGGTTGAATAACTTGTCATTGTAACAAATGCTATCAATATTATGGAAAAAAATGTTTTGAATTTAAAAAAATATATATTATTTCTGTCACATTTAATTAAAGTACTGTTTTACTGTAGAACTTTTGTTGGAAAATAATACATTAAAGAATTAGAGCTTTGCAGGCATTATTAGATTTTTCTTTATGACTTTACAAACTTTAAATGTGTTTTTCTCAGACTTTTAATTTTGAAGATACAAGTGTTTTCTGATCCCTAAGGCTTTTCTGTTCAAGATAGAGTCTTGAAGTTTTTTTGTATATACTCCCAAACGTATGTTCTATAAAAGTTAGTACGGATTTAGGTCTAAGATCTATAGCTATTATTTTTTTTAAAAAAATTTTAAGTTAATAAATATTCTAGAAATTTAAATGTTTTTTCCATGTTAAGCTGAAAAATAATTATTAAAAATCGACAAGGGAACACATTTTCAAATCCATATACTAACTTTGGTTCGCAATAATATAAGAAACATAAATCTCTTAAAATGACTAAACAATTTTAAAATTGAGCCTTTTATATACATTTGAAAAAATTTCAAAACTTCTTAATTTTTTTAAATTGAAAAATAATGATTGTTCAAGCTGATCTTTTACTTTCAGATTCACTTTAATAGTATATAATCTGAAAAAAAAAATTATTATTTTACTGTTACTGTCTCGAAAAATTTTTTTGAATAAAGGGTACTGCGTAGCTTTAAATTTTAAAAATTTTAGTTGGCGAGAGTAGAAATAGTTTTCGAGATCCAACGAGCACATTTACTGACGTCTTGTACTTTATTTGCTGTTGTGCCGACGAATTTGCTGCATCACCAAGAAACCTCTGTAGATAGACACTGTCGCCATCTTCACGTTAGCAAAAACGTGTTGTGTAAGTATTATAAAAACTAGCAGTAGATCGCGATGTACAATTAGGACAAAAGGCAATATTTTCTAGCTTTGTCCAAGTTATGTTGGAAAATATTTAAAACATTTTAATGTAAAATTTTTAAAGTTTTATTCGAAACATCGTTCTGACATCTTCTATAAAATAGGTTCCCAACCTTTTTTACACTGGCGCCCCCTTTTCTAATGAATATTTCGATACCATTAAGAGAAAGACAGATCTCCACTCGAGAGAAATAAGAGCGTACATAATACATGGTGTGAAAACAAGAATTAATTTTAAAATAATATTCTATTACTAATAGAATATATTTTCTTTAATTTAATTTTTTTCTAAAGCCCTTAAATTTTTACTTGCGAAGATAACATATTTCAGTTTTAGATAAGATATTGTTAGAATTGAAACGCTATTGAATTTCTTCTTTGTTTAAGAGAGTGGAATAAAAGTTTTAGCTTATACTTGCATTAAAGACGCTTTTGAAAGATTGTTTTGATTATTCGAATTAATTCACAATAAACTATTGCTTTCAAAATAAAAAAAAGTTGACAGTTTCAATCTTTAAAGATTCACACGTTAATTCCTGGTTACCATATGTAATTATATTTCTTGGATAACATACGAAACGAAATACAGTGGACGAAACATTTTTCCTACTGCTCACAGACAAAGACACAACACGTACGCTACAGAAATTAAAATTTACTGTATCATTCAATTTAATGTAGGTCTAAATGTAATGTAATCTTTAAGTTTTTCATCCACTTTTCGGACTACCGAAATATATGAATTTTCGTACACGTGATAGAAATGATTTAAATAAATACAATTAGTATACTTTTATTAGTATATATCAGTATTATTATTACTTTATTAGTAGTATTATCACTTTTGTTAGTTTATAATCAGCGTGGTTTTTTTTAGTCTTCTTTTAGACTATATTTGGTTAATCTGCCGAAGCCCCTACGTGCCATCTTAACGCCCCCTATTATCTCAGGCACTTTTACTGCCCCCTGAAAGCTTCAAACGCCCACAAGGGGGCGTTATCGCCCACGTTGAGAGAAGCTATGTTCTACAAGTAAATTCCTTAAAAACAGTTGATATCATTGTTGAGTTGAGAGTTGATTAAAAACAAAAATTATTTCTTAACTACGCATGAAGAAGCAATAAGAGGGTTTATTGCTTCTTAGGTTGCAAGAGGTCTCGTATTTTTAATTAGTTAAGTGGTGAGGCGACACCTGAGCTGGAAACTCATTCTTACGATTTCCACACAGCGCCGCGAGTGTGGACTTTAAATATTATCAGAATCAATTAGCACGACGTCGGCATCCCAACTCAAATCTATGACTCGATTACAATATCGACAGTGGTCATCATAAATAATATGTAAAAGATATCAAATACTTAGCAAGATATTTCTTTGATTTTTCGTAGATTTATCTGAGAAAGGTAAAAGTGAGGGTAGCTCTTTTTTCGGTTTCGATATATTATTTTACTAACACAAAGAACTTATCAATTCTTATTCACACATGACTTGATATTCGTGAAAATTTAATATCAGGTAAAAAATGAAATAAATTAGAGTGTAGGTACTCTTTTAAAAAGTTCTTACCGATTCTGTTAATTTCGCTTATAACAATGTCTCTCGGTGAAGAAGATCCGTTTTATTATGACAGAGAAATTTTGAAAAATTCCCTACGAAATCCTACCCTACGCCAACAATCCCTACGAAATTTGGTAGCCAGAAGGGAATCCGAGTTATAAATATTTTATATTTTCAGAACATGGCCATATAAAAGTGGATTCCACGTATATACATTTTACACCGAATAAATGTTTAAAACATGAATGTCGAATCCATCCTCTAAAAGCTTATGTAGAATTTAAGTTACAACAGGTCACTAAAGAATTTGTTGAAATTTCTAATGGAGCACAGTTTTTTCAAGTATGGATTTTTTAATTTAACTTTATTTTTTAATTTTAAATTTATTCTGCGTTACTTCAGATGAAGTTAGAACTAGCACCAACAGATGGTGCAGGAAAGTTTTTCTAACGAATTTTTTCTGGGCTTCAAAAATATATTTTTTAACCCTTTAACTAGCGCATTATGATTTACTGAAGTTTTTTTACATGCAATATCTTCTTCTTTTTTTAAAAAAGTTCTTACCGATTCTGTTAATTTCGCTTATAACAATGTCTCTCAGTGAAGAAGGTCCGTTTTTTTATGACAGAGAAATTTTGAAAAATTACGTGTTGCAGGCGAATACGAAATACCTACGAAATTTGGATGCCAGAAGGGAATCCGAGTTATAAATATTTTCAGAACATGGCCATATAAAAGTGGATTCCACGTATATACATTTTACACCGAATAAATGTTTAAAACATGAATGTCGAATCCATCCTCTAAAACAGTGATTCCCAAAGTTGTCTATATAGACCCCAAGGGGTCTATGACGACCTGAAAGGGGCCTACGCCCCAAAAAATAATTTGGGGGTCAATGAGGTGTAAGTGGGTGTCTGTGATATTGGCTCTCATTGCACTAGATCAAGACTCTAATTTTCAAAGAAAATTTAATCAAGTGGAAACCAAATTTTATCTATTTAGCAGATTTATTTACTAAATTTAATAAGGTTAATTTGCACGTACAAGGTGACAGCATACATTTTTTATTAAAACAAGAACCATTTCAGCGTTTCTTTCCAGAGTTAAACTAAAGAAGTATAATACTGGAGGTTCGGAATTTTCTCAAATTAACGCAGACAATTTGTCAGCACGTTTTAACCTACGATCAACATTTAACTACCTTTTATTCAGATTTTGAAACCAGGTTTGAGAATGCTTTGACTATGGTAATACCACAGTAGGCAATGAATTTATATGGTCATATTGAAAAAAAAAATGTCACATGACAACAGGAACTGATAATGATATGCACCCATGAAGATTTTCAAGTTTACAAACGGATGCCAGGATTTTTGGCTTTAAAAAGGCAAACTCGTTATTTGTCCCGAATTATGGAATATCGTGAGGAAGTTTTTAATTATTTTTCCTAGTAAGAAGGAGTTTCAGTGCAGTTGCCAATCTTCAAAAAAAAAATAAAAAGAAACTGGACACTATTAACACAGGAGATTTTAAGGCTAAACCTGACAAGAGTGATACTAAATGTTGAAAATTTGTTATTGCAGCACCAGATTCATCCCTCCCATTAAAATCAATTGTGTGTTGTTTGGTTATTTCATTTAACAGTTATTTTATATATTAATTAACTTTTAATTTAATTAATTAACAAATGCTTTTTAACTTTTAAATCTTTACTTCATTAGTTATAAATTTAATTCTTTTAAAGTAGTAGCAGTAGTACTAGCTGTCAAAAAGACATTTACATTGATATATTTGTGAAAATCCAATATTAATTAAGCAGGGGTCTACCCCATTCCGAAAAACATGACAAGGGGTCTATAAAACAAAAAAGTTTGGGAACCTCTGCTCTAAAAGCTTATGTAAATTTAAAGTAATGGGGTCTACCAGAAGAAGAATTTGAAATTTCCAAATGGAGCTTCGGGAATCGAGGGCGTCAGCGACTGAACAGATTCGAAGAGGGCATGTACAACATTCAAAATATCTGGGTGTGGAATTAATACAAGTATGTATTGCTTGTGAATATGTGTACTTTGCTTCATAATTCAAAACTTGTATGATTATTTCTTCAGTTAATCTTTTGTCTAATTACACCTTATTCTTTGCATTTTAGTTTCTAAGAAAAGAACTCAAAGTGATATTGAAAATGTCAACGTTAAACATTGGTTCATTCTTCAAACATTGGTTATTCTGGTCTTCGGTTAATGTTAAAGAATAGGAAATAAATTTGGAACATTTTTTTCAGATATAAAAGAAATGAAAGATTTAACACACGGTAATGAATGGATAGATCATTAGATGAATTTTATTCACCTCAGGGCTAAATACAGTTTATTTACTGTACACAGGTTCATTTATGCAATTCTAGGATAAATATATAAAATTACTAGAACACGTGAAGGACTTTAAATTAAGCACAGTAGTGCGTCTTAATCATTCTACCGGTTTTCCCACCAGGGAAAAACCTCCAAGTACTCTGTCTGGTGGCGCCGTCTCTAGTAATCATTACAATAAATAAATGATAAATAAAACCATTTGTTACATCATCCCCTCTGGTTTAGACGGCGTCCGACGAGGAACCAGGTCGACGGATCTTTGGTGAACGGTCACGATTACGAAGAGGAATAATTGGTACAGAGATGTGACGACTATTTCCCGTGTTAATGTGATGCTCCAAGATATTTGTTAGCTACTCCCCTGGTTCGAAGATATTTTTGGAAGGATTCAACAGGAGGTTAAAGTTTCCTTCTGGGCAGAGGTCAAACTTTCACCTTCTCCTTCTCTTAATTGGCAGGTGTTGCTGGATGGACATCTTTTCAGCTATGGACGGGTTGTCCAATTCTTCACCAAATGGATACTTGTGGGTAGGATTGCCCCAGAAATACCAACAAGTATTCTTCACATCTAGAACCAAACCAGTAGAACTAAGGAAATCTGTTCCTAGAAGAGTTCTATTTCCCTTTGCCTTTGGGAGAATTATGAATTTAGTCAAGAATGATCTCCCCTCAATCTCTACCATCATTTGGGTTGTGAGGGCCTCACCTGTGGTCTGTTGACCATCTGCCAAGCTCATAGCTAATGCGGTTTCCTGGAAGAGGAGTCCCTTTACCCTAAATACCTGGTACATCCTTTCCCCAACAATTGAATGCGAAGATCCTATTTCTACGTCCTTTATTCCACAGAAAGTTGTTCATGTCGACTAAGGGTAAATCGAGGCTTCTGGTCTGAGTTGTGTAAGCATTGATATGATTGGTTGCTACGTCTGTTTGTTCTTTGTGAGGAGTTGCGGGGTTGCAGGTAGGGCACCTTGACTTTATCACCCTGCTGTCTCCCACAGCCACTTAGCATCTGAGAGGGATCTCTCATTTGGTACTGGATAGAATATTCTCTTTTGGGAAGGCGGTCAGGTTTCCTGGATGATACCTGTCTTCCATCATTTGCAGTTTCACTTGCCTTCACATGTTCCTAGGACCACTGGGTAGGAAGCGCCGAATATTATCAGCTTCCAGCTTAACTGCTAACATTTCGGAGGAGATAGCTCTTCCAGATATCAGGTACATGTTCCTTACACTCTGGAGAGCATCTCTTTTTCATTTGATCGGCAATCATCCAACTTCTTCAAGCCGTCAAATGAATCAGTCCTAAGCTCATTAGACCAACCTTCAAAATATGCTCGGATTTCAAAATAATAATCCTTCCACGTCCCATTTGGGCTTTTTCTGTGACGTGAAAACAGCTCCCGGAATTTTCTGCGGTTAGCAGACCATTGCAGAAGCATTCCTCGAATGTGAGAATAATCCTGCATTCTCCTCCAGGCTCACGGGCAATGAGGGAGGTTACATCACTAGGTAAAAGCACCAATGAGATAGGGTACCCACAGATCTTCACCAAGATCCAAAGCTTCATTTGACGTTCGAAGATAAGGTGAGGAACAAGTCCATGTTATCCAACTTCAGGATTGAATGTTGGTAACAGCTTTTAATTCGATTTTTAGCGGGGTAGCGTTTATTGGACCTACAACTCTTTGAGTCTCATTTGCAGTCGTATTTTCTGCAGCTCAAATTCACGCAGTGTTTTCTCTTTTGTTCGTTTTCCTCGTCTATCTGTTGTACGATTCCCTCAAAGATACATTCACAAATTCAGGGTCTTCATATAAGCATCATTTGATAAAACTTTAGCCCTTAATTCAATTATTTGCAGCTCTTCCCCTTCAGACTCAAATTCCCCTAACTCAATAGCAAACTTAATGAGATCAGCTTTTTTTCCCCTTTCCCAGAAATGACATGATTGAAAAAGTTTAAAAGTTGCAAATAAATAAAACAAATAACTAAGGTCAGGGGCCTGATTGTCCACCAAAAGCTCTTACAGATATGGGGAATACACTTTTAACCTTTTTGGGGCGGCGGGGGTTCAGCTGAAAACTTTCACAAGGACGGCACTTTCAGCCGCCGTTGACTTCCACGCTTTTTGTCACTGATTGATGCTGCGTACTCCGGCGGACAATAGAAGCAAGATAGCTGTTAAGTGCTCCTGCTGCTGTGCAGTGGGGATGTCCGCGCCTTAGAAAGTCTAAATGCGAAGATTTCCTTTCTAAGGGAAACATGTTTTTCTTTTGTAATAGTTACTAATGATTTCAGTTCGAAAACCCTAATAAAAATTTATTTTTTTTTTAAAAAAGGGAGACGTTTCCCCTAAAAATTTTAAAACCATTCCTCCTTGATTTCATCTTCAATTTTTTTTTAAAGTAAAGGGGGAAAAACATTAAAAAATTTTTAAATTTTAAAACGGTGCTGAAAATTAAAAAGCATTGCGTATAAAAAATGAAGCATTTTTTTTCATTTTAATAAAACAATAAACGACAAAAAAATTTTTTACCCAAGAAAAAATTTTTATTTATTTTTTTGATTTTCACTAAATCCTTTAAAAATATGAAAATTAATTAAAAATTCTTTTTTTCATTCTATTAAATGCATGGGGTTTGTTACACAAACTTTACGCAGGTGTGAAAAAAAAAATTTAAAATTATGAATAAGAAATAAATAATGCAATTTTTTTTAAATTATAATTTTGTAAATCAGTAGTATATAAAAAAAAAAAAAAGAAAAAAATGATAAACCCTTTTATCCCCAAAGGGAAAAATTTAGATTTTCTTAAAAATGGTTGGGGGTTATTCAAAAAATATTTTGGACTCTCTTCAAGCTCTATCTTCTGTTAAATGAAAATATCTACTTTAAAGACACATGCATACAGCATAAAATAGGGAATAAACCCAAGGAAAATATGTGTTTTTTTTAAAAAGTTGTTGTACGTTTTTTGCCATATGTATTCAATAGACATCGTCAAAAATAAACTATTTTTTTTCCGGGAAAACTGCACTGTTAATGTTTTAAAAATTTTTTTCCCTCTTCAAAGAATATATTTGCAGAATGCATGATAATTTTTCCCAAATTCTTTTTGGTACTTAAATTCAAAAATTTTAAAGGGGTTTACTTGGGAATAAGTCAAAATTTTTTTACAAGCTTTTTTTTAAAAAATTAAAATTTTTTTCTTTTGATCTTATTCTTCCTATATATGCTGAAAATTAGGAAATTTTTAACTGTGGCAAAAAAATGAGATGAAAAACAGGTAGGTGTTTCGCATTATGCTATAAAATTTGAATACCCAAAGGCTATACATTTTGGGCACATGTTAAATAGTCCCCGGTGGGGTCTCTTCATTTTTTTTATTGAAAAATGGTCACGATTGGGGGTTTTCCATAATTACAAACTGGTACGCATTAAGTAAAATCCTTATTTGTCGGGGTTAAAATTAGAAGTGGGGGCTCAACCCCTTTTCTTTTTCGTTCCCGTCGTCATTTAAATTCGAGGTCCTCATCTTTGTTCGTAAGGGAATTAAGAAAAAATTTAAAAATTTATCAATTTACCTACGTGTTCCAAAAAATAAATTTTTTTAAATACACATAAAAATAATATATTTTTTCAATAGTAATAAATTGTTTTCACATTAGTAAGAAGGTTTTTTTTAAAATTTTTTAGAAATATTTGGGAGGTAAAAACGAAAAACAAAAAAGTTGGTATAAAAGGCAAAATATTCTGACAAAAAACATTTTTAATTTACCAGGGCCTCATGTATCTGGGAAAAACTTGTTCATATAAAAAGGGTATTGTATTATTCTTATTTGTCTGAATTTTTTTTTGCGGTAATGACAACATATTGGGGCTTCTTAATTTTTTTCACCTTTTTTTTAAAAAAGTTATATTTTTAAATTTTTTAAATAATCCCTTCATTTTATTTAAAATTTCAAAAAAAAATTGCATTTCAAATTCTAAGCTACTGCTCTGTTTTTTGTGCAATGATAGACGATTTTTGTGTGTGATTTTTTTGCAAAAAGAAAAAGGGGCGAAACTTTCCCCAAAAAAAAACCATCTTTTTTCGATGAACATTCAAAACAATTAAAAAAACCTTTCCTTCCCCAAAGCACAAAACCCCTCAATCGGTTACGAAAAATTTATGAAAAAAAAATTTTCTTTTTTCTTTGATTTTCTTCAAAACGAAGACAGACTTAATTTTTCAAATATTACCCCCCCGTTTCTTTTGGACGGTCCCCAAAAGTGACTGGGCCCTTTTTTAAACTCTAAAAAATCTAACACAATACCCGGTTCCCCCCGGAACGGTTTTTTTAAATTTTCCCTGATCTTCGCAAAGAAAAAAGAGTGATTTTTTGGGGGGGGCTTGGTTGGCATAGTTTTTTATTTTATATGTCCCCCCAAAATTTGCAAAAAAATAAATGCTTTTTTCCCAAAAAATTTAATTTCGGGGATAAAAGGCTACTTGAGGTTTTTTAGCTACTTTAAAAAACGGAAAAATTTTCAAAAAAAATGTGCATTTCTACGGGTTTTTTTTCACCAAAAAGGGAATGATAAACAATAATGACCAACATCTGGGAAAACTCAACAAATTTAAACAAAAGGGGGAAGCATTCTTTGTCATTGTAAAAAATTTTCCTTTCCCCCATTTACCCAAAAAACCAAAGATTCTGTTTCGGTTTTAATAGTTCCCCTAGCATTAGAGCCCCATCCCAACACTCCCCTTTTTTGGCGCTAAAAATAAAATCACGGGAAAAAATAGGCGAAAAAAAAGGGGAAAGAGCACATTTTTTTCAAAATAACTTTTCCCCTTTGACCCACGTTCTGATTATATTTATTTTAAAAATAGATTTTTAGGACATTTTGCAAAATTTTTTTGTAATTTTTGTTATAAAAAAGCTTACTATAACTTTTTTTTTAAAAAACCCAAATTTCGAATATACAGGAAAAAACATTGGAGAACTTTCTAAGTTTCGCGTAATACATAACAAAGAAAAATTCTTGTTTCTAAGGTTTTTTTTATGCTGAAGAACTCGTAATATTCGTTTTCTACAAAATTTTAAAGTTCAGGGGGTAAATAGTTTTTTGTTTCTAAGACAACTTTTATACATCGGTTTTCATATTAAAAAAGTCGAAGTTAGTTTTTGCATTTTAAAAAATTCGGGAAAGGGCTAAATTTGGGTAGTTTTTAAAATCTATAACAAATATTTCTGTAATTTTTTTTTTGCAAATATTTTTTCCCCATGTTTTTTTTTGTTTTTACATGATTAAAAAATTTTTTTTTATGTTTTTTATTTCAAAAAATTTTAAATTTTTTTTAACTTTAAAGTAAGATAACAGTAAAAAAATGTTTTTTGTCAACAATAAATTGGGGAATTTTCAAATTTTCATCAAAAAATGAATAAAAATTGCTTAAAATTCTCCCCCAAAATACTTTTAAAAAGTTTTACGGGGATAAAATTATTAAAAAAGGGAACTGGGAAATTTTTTAAATCGGGGAAATGCACAGCTCTACGTGTATTAGTAAAAAAAAAAAAATACACTATGAAAATACGTAATTAAATTCTTTTTGTATGAAAATATAATTAAAAAACATAAAAAATCGTCAGTTTAAATTTAAATTTAAAAAACTGTGAAAATAAAATTTTATGTAACCATATATTTCTTAATAATACTTTTTTTTGAAAAATAAGTAAAGAGGAGCACATATTGGATATTAAAAAATTTTTTTCCAAAATAATTAAAATAGTGTTTAACTTCAACATATTAATCAATAATTTTTACATTTTTAAAGACAAAAAATTTTTTTTCTAGGTTAAAAACTTTTATACAATAAAATTGGGGATAATAAATTTATTTAAAAAAAAAAAGTTATTTATTACAAAATAAATTTATTTAAAAAAGCCTAAAAAATTTTAAATTAATTTAAATGATTTTATAGATTTCTTTATAAATTCGTATGCGGACCCAAAAAATTTAAAAATAAAATAATAAATTATCTAATTTAAACAAAAAAGGGAAAAGATTTGGGGAAAAATGTAATTTACTAAAAAGATTTTTAATTTGTTTGGTTATTTTAAAACAATGTTTTAATTATTTTCTATTAATATAATGAATTAAATTTAGAGGGAAAAAGTAAAGCGGGGAAAAAACCCTTTGTTATCAAAACACGGATAAACCCATTCAATTTTTTTAAGAATAGTATTACAAAAAAAAATTATTTAAGAAAAAATTTTTTTTGAAAAAAAGGAACATAGAATAAACCCTTTTTTAAAAATTTTCCTTTTTTAAAAAAAAAGCTTCAATAATATTATTTTGCCTGTATGCTAGACCTCTGTACAGAAGCTTAACTGAATTTTTTGAAATATATAACAAAGTGGGTTTATCCATTTTTTTCAAACAAAAGGGGAAAAAAGTTTGAAAAAGCCGATAATTTTTATTCAAATGGTTGTAACTCTGAAAATAATATAAATTTTTTCAAACTCATAGTTGACCTGTGACAGGGGTTTTTTATACAAGGAAAAAATTTTATATATAATAAAGCATTTTTCACAAAAGGGAGAACATTTTGAAAAAGGTTATTCTAATTTAAATTTTTTTGCCAAAATATTTTTTTTTAATAATTTTTTTTGTAAAAAAGCCAAAACAATTTTATCATGTATTCTAATCTAAATGACACTAAATATCATGAAAATTATCCATTTATGCGCTTTTTTAAAATCACGGTTCCGAACGTAATCGGATATTTTAAATATTATTTTTGCAAAAAAAATTTTAATGTTAAGTCTCAGCAATAAAATGATTAAATCAACTTCAAACGCAAGTAAAATGTGATGCATGTGAGATATACCGCGAGCCCATTGATGGATCTTTTCGCCGCACGCTGAACGGAGGGTTAAGAAAGAATTAGTCTCTTTAAAAATAAATAATAATAAACTAATATGAGAAACAATAATAAAACAAAACAAAAGAAAAAATAAATTAGTAATATTTTTTTTTTTTAGTGTGTTTATTTCAACGTTTTTTTATTGTTGAACATACTGAGCGTAACTTGTAAGCTTCTAAATACACGGAAATTGTTAATATTTAATAAGATATTCCCAAAGCTTTCAGAAACTATATTGTTCTTACCTACCTCAACATCATTCCTGAAACCCATTAAATCTGAATCGAAAATACCCTAATGTGATAAAGTGTAGGCAGTTCCACTTCATTTGAGTCATTCTATAAATCTCTGACCCAAATTTACCACAATTCAATCAAAAATTTTTTAATATATAAAAAAGGGCTTTCTTTTTCCGGGAATTTCCCAAATTTAACCTTTCCCAAAGATTCCCTATCGATTGCGGTTCATGAAATATTCTTTTTGATTCCATCTCCGAAAAGCAACAGATCTTTCGAAGCACGCAGCAAAACTTTTAATCTTCTGTTGGATTTATGAAGGTAGTAAACTCCTTATGAACTGTTCTCTGTGTTATCACAATGGCGTTTTTCCCGGGGAAACTGCTTTCGGGTTTTTTGGGGCTTGATGTTTTTAAGATCCCTTAATCTTTCGTCCCTCTTTAAATGAAAGTAAGGAATGTTTAAAGTTGGATGGAATGCATTTTGGCTCCGGCATTTACTTTGATTTGAGGCAGTGAAAACTTGAAGGGTTTTTTTTTTTTACAATTTCAGTTGAACATGTTTAAGGTATACGGACCCAAAGAATTCTGCCAAACATTAACATCTTCTTTTAATTTTATTTTATATACTCATTGTTTTTTTAGCAATCCCATATAGTAACTAAGATAATGTACTCTATTTTGTTTCAAAAACAAAATATCTCTTATCCTGAAGGTCATTTCGAAAAGGAATGGAAAAGCAACACATTAGAACAGCGTTTCTCAAACTGTGGGGCACGCCACTCTTGGGGGCGTGACAGCTCTACGAGGGGGGCAAGCATACTGAAAATTCGAAGACAAAAGATCATTTTTTTAAAAAAATATATGAATTTACTGAAAGTAAACAACAAAATTCATTCTGACATAATATAAAAAATAAAATACACATTTACACTGATATATTACACTCATAAATATATCAGTGCTACATAATGTATTTTATAATTAATTTATCAATACTAAGTTAAGGAGAGAAAAGTTTATTAGTCCCCAGACCCCCCAGGTGTGTCATATATAATTAAAAACAAAAATTAACACTTGTCTTGAAAATTTGTACGACTTATAATTAATCCTTTAACTACCGATTAAAAGCCCCGCATTCACTTCCCAATGTCAACCGGTTTCTACGTAGGTGCGCGTATGTTATTATTTGGGGGATAAAGAAGCAAATAATCTGAAATAAGTAAATCCATCGCAAACATTGTCAAGGTCCTTTTATTGCATTCCAAATCCTTCGGAATAATTATATAAATAGCATTGCACAGAAAATATTGTACTTCAGAAATACTCATATATAAGTCCGAAGAAATAAACGTTTGGCTTATCGAGACGTTTATATACGCCAGGGGAGCTTAAGAGGTTAAAGTCGTGTCAGTTTTAGCGTCAAAGTATAGTATTATTGAGTTCAATACATTGTTATTGTATGAGGGGGGCTTGATGAAAAGTATGATTGAATATTGGGTCACGAATATTGCAACTTTGAGAAGCACTGTATTAAAACTGAGAAATCGAAAATTTGTTCAAAAACCTTTTGTGCAAAAGGGGCCTCGTTTATGTATTTTTTTCTTAATTTTTACCAATTTTTCCCCATTTTAGTAATAATAATCTCTTTTTCTCTTCTTAATTTTAGCATATTTTTCTTAAAATTTACTGTACATAAATCTGAAAATCACACACACACACACAAATCCTCATATCTCCATTTTTTCTTTAAAAAGTGGTCGCAATAGTCGGATACATTTACTTCAGAAAATCGTATTGTCATAAGGTTCATAAAACAAAATAAATTGCTTCAAAATCTATACAGTTGCATTTTTATCACAATTTCTTTTTTCAAAAAACGTTTTGGGGGAAATCTGATTTATGAAACATCGGTTTCAAAATCAAGGGAACTTAAATTTCAGTCCTAGAAACTGGAGCATTTGATAGCCCGGCAATCCGGACAACTCGGCCAAACATTTGAAGGTCGAACAACTATTGCTGCTGACACAGTTCATGAAAAAATGTCGAAAAATGGTGCACACGTCGACGTTGAGGACACCATACAAACACCTAAAATATCACACAGGGAGGAACTAAAGACTGTCGAAACTGCGCTTCATTATTTTGAGCGACATGGTGCGTCGGCAAAGGACTTACTTCATCGTTCTTTGAAATGAAGCAGCAATAGGAAACTTGTGCCAATGGGAGTGACTAGGGATGGGAATACCGGCATACTGAATACCGGTATTTCGAGCCATTTCTACAATTTTGTAATGCCGGTATTCACAAGTTCAAATACCGTTTTTTCGGTATTTACTAGAATTTTTTCAATTTGTCTCTACTATATGTTCAGGGATCACCAACATAGCAAAATAGTGCACGTTTTTGTTTTTAAGTCTACCTAACGGCTGACATTCATTAGACTGTGAATACCAAACTGCATCTTACAATCAAGGAAATTGATGAAATATGAGGATCATCCAAGAAGGAGGGCCAAAACTGTCCTATTGAAGCTCAGAGTGATGCTGCACACGCCAAGATTCATAGTCTCATATTCTTATCTGTGTAAATGAGGTTGTAGTTGTGAAGAAAGTGCATAATATTTTGATATATTTTTTAAATTGGTGAGTTTTTTACTCACATTGTATTTGTGTATATCATACTTTAGGTTTCAAAATATTTTTTTTCGGGCTTATTATATATATACTCATAAATAATAACCCATGATATTGAATAAGAATAACTTTAAGCAATATAAAAAATCAGCTGATAATACTTCGGTTTGGTTTCATTATTTATGTGATAAAAATCACAGACCACACAAACTAAATAGTGATAGTTACACTTTTTTGTGATTTAAAAATAAGATGTTTTTTTACTTGATTATGATTTTTTATATACTGTTATAATTTATTAGCTACACATTATTTTATGTGATATTTACCGTCTCTAATAAAACTGGCAAATAAAACAAAGAAACATCTGCGTTTTCTTCTTTTACTAAATTTTTTACTACCGGTATTAAAACCGGTATCCCGGTACTAAGAAACAAAAAATACCGAATACCGGTATTTAACTTTTAGTCCGATATTGTAATCCCTAGGAGTGACGAATGACTTCCGAAGCATGGTACTGATGTTTAGAGTAATTATATGTCCATGTATGTATTTCAAAGTGTTCAATATTGGTAAAATACATTAATTATTAACTTTTTATCGTTTCTTATTAATTTTTCCAAAAAAAATTCCAAAGAATACGATATTAATGAAATTTTTAAAAATTTTTATATCTTTCTCTAAAATGTATAGAGAATTAGGGGTGCGGCTTAGAATCGAAGACGGCTTGTTCGAATAAATACGATAATTATGATCTACAGCTTCATATTAGACATGTTAGGATAGGGGTTCAACACGTTTATTTTACTTCTAATTAAGATTACTTAAATGAAAAACAGTTGAACTAAAAAGTTGTATTTCGTGAAGTAAAACAATAGGTCTTATTTTATTGCATAGTTACTGAAAGCTTGGACTTTGTTCGTTTCTCTGCTTAATAGATATTCTAGCCAAAATGGTACTACAGAAGCAAATGGAAAATTCTCTTAAGTAATGCTAAGTGGGAGTGATATTTGTGACATATATCATGACATATTTTCCGATATCTGGAAATAATTTTAAAAAAGTCAAGTTAAGATTATTTTAAAGGAAAATTCTAGAGGTGTTTAGATAAGTCAATGCAGTACAAACAACATATGAGTCAAAAATTTAAAAGCCATTGTGCATTTTTGCGAATATCGGGAATATGGATTTCAATTCCTATGTTTATTTGCAAGTTTTTTCAAATTTGTGCTGTTCTGAATTATACGTATGTGTTAATTGTTTTTGTTAAGGATATCTTCGGCTAATGTTACAGAATAGGAGCCAAATTCAATGTATTTTTTCAAATATAAAAATACTCAAACACTAATATTATATTCTGGATACACTATCCTATAGAGAATCACTTATTTTATCAAACTATATCATCCGACTTATCATTTTTATCCGAGTTGACACATTTTTTCTTTTATAAAATGTGTTCTGCATTTTTTTTCCTATATCGTAATGTTGAATGAGCTATCCCTTCAAATGTTAAAAGGAAAAACTAATTATTTATGAAATATTATGAAATTTTAAAAACACTGTATTATAAGCAAATGCATGAGTTAAAATGTCACCAATGTTTATTAAAATTGAGGCATTTTTTCTGTCCGAAAATGTGCTCCGCGTCAAGTTCACGCTCTCGTACATATGGTGAAAGCAGCTTTAAAACAAAACAGGCTTTATAGAGAGATCCTGAATAAATCAATCTCGAATTACTCCAGGAGAACTTGCTTGTTTCTGCGTGAATATATTTCAAAATTTGAAAGTCATAAACTATTGTTACAATATTTATTAAAAATCATTCTGAAGAGATCAGTATTAAATGATACATTAAAAATTAACGATTGAATAAACGTTAATAACCCTAATGTCATATGTAGAAACTATAGTGAGTTCTATCTTAGAGTTTCTTTTTCAAAATGCTTTTTTTTTTTTCCCTTAAGAATATAGGAAAAACAGAACATGAATGTAAAAATTCATTTATACAAAAAATAACACTAATTTAAACGTAAATATATCCTAAAATGAAATATTACAAGAATAATTTAATATTTACTTGTGATTTTTTTTTATACGTTTATAATTACATTTTTTAAATCAATTTGTATATTAAATTCAACGAATATTCATTCAATTTTAGCATCTATCGTAAAACTTATGACTCTAATTCAATTTCCTGCAAAGCAATAAGATGACAATCCCCTGTTATTTTTTGTGAAAATATCTTTTGAATTACAACCTATCGTACAGATCTATAATTATATAAAACTGGTGAAACTGATAAGCTCTTTTTCGAAACAAATATATTCAAAATATATTGGACAAAAAAAAAAATACCTTTTAAAAAAACATTTTAAAAAAATGTAATTTATCTTAAAAAAAATTTTTTCATTTAAAAATTTAGTTACAAACAATCGAAAAAACAGTTTTGCTTAAAATTCAAATTAATTATACTTTAATCCTCTTAAAAAGGAAAAAGAAATCAATATTCAAAAAATAATGTATTCAAAAAAAATATTTCTCTGAAAATTTGATTTGTATGCTATTGTTATTTCTTTCAAATATAAAGAAAGAATGCAGAGAAATGTTATTCCTTATTTGTTTGTCTAAAAGGTAATTGTGTTTTGGAAACAGAAAAGCATTGTCAATTTCTTTAGAAACTTTGTGTGGGAGGATTTTCTGTAACTAACTTAGAAATGTGTTTTGAATTTGAAATTCAAAAGGAAAGGCACATATTTCCCTTGAAGATATTAAAAAAAGAGTTGCAGGAGAATTGCTTATGCCTTTTTTCATGTCACTAAAAAATTACTTTTTTTTGTGAAAGGGTTTTTTCAATTGAAATGATATTTTTTTTTATTTCATTTATTTGTCAAAACAGAACTAACGGTTTCAAGTATGTTGAAATGAAATAGAAATGAAAACTAATAATAAAATACTGTACTATTAGGAATTTTAAAAAATCAAAAATAATTATGATTTTTTAAAAAGAGTTATGAAATGATATTAATGTGATATAATAATGTTAATCTGACAATTCAAGATATGATATCGGCTTCAATTTCCTCTCGATAGATATACAAATAATTTTATTTAAACAAACTTGAAAATAAAAATGATAATTTCAAGTTAAATTGATTATTATTGCTGATTTAGATAAAAAAAAACCATATACAGTCAATTACTTATCAGATAAACTTATAAAATTATTATTTATTTTATTTTTATTTTTATAAAAATCCTCATCTTACACTGACTTACAAAAATTAAAAACGATAGTCAAAAATTAGTACATCAGTGGAACGAGCAATGATAATAGACTAAAAGATCAACCAATAAAAACTTTAGGTCTAATACGAAAAGGCAGCTTCAGAATGCCGCCTAAGAGGTATAGTGGTTAGCTACGCTGATAACTGCGCCGTAGAGCTTGGTTTGGAATCTTGGAGAAGGCATGGATGTTTCCAAATGTATAGTTCCTTTTCGGCATGGGGGAACTCTAAATAGCCATTGAGCCGCAAGTGCTCTCGTGAGGTTGTTGGAAGAGGAAGAGGTGGAGGCCCTGAATATCTCTAGGGTGTTCTCCCTCAAAATTGGGATGGAATTGAGCAAAATCGTACTGTCACCTGTATGGGCTATACCTAACGACAGGTGTACATCTAGCCCTTTGCAATAATGGATTTCGTGAGCCTCGAATTAGCACATGCCGTTTAGGCGGCACTAGTTTACAATAACAATATAACATACAGTGAAGAGTATAGAGTACATTTTGGTGGTGATGTTTGCTCAATCGTTTTGGAAAAGCTCTTGCATGACGAACCTCATTTTGCAGGATGTCCAATTTGTTGTTAGTGTAATAAGTCCAAAGAAAAATCATATTATTTTGGAAGTTTTTCAAACCACTATAAAAATTTTTGAGGACTCATTAAGTAGCATATACCTTTAAGAAACCATGCCCACATCTGCATAAATTGCAAAGCCTACGGGCATACTGCCAGTTATACCAAATGTTCCAATTTTCCAAAACCAAAGGGAATCCCTATAAATTTAAATAAAAATAGTTTCTCTAGCAACAATGTTATTGAATTAATTTCCTTCGCTAATATTGTTAGCGGGAATGAGGATAATAACAAATCCTCAAACTCAAATGAAAATAATAGTAAAACAGAACAAAGTCAATCCCATGATTCATCTACCCCTGAAACAAATATTTCAGAAAGCTGTAGTTCAATCGAACTTTTTAAAATTCCTTCAAATCTTGTTTAAAAAAATGCCAAAGTTACTGCAATTACTCCCAGCTATTAAATCATCCTAAAGATGACAGGCAAAAAGCTTTTCTACTTGTACAATTGCTCCTATATAATTAGTTCTTTAATTTTTCTCTTTCTAATTTGAATTTCTCCGTTTTAGTATTTTTATCTCAATAGTTTTTCATCTCAATAGTTAAATTTTTTTATGAGAAGAGCAGTCTCTCCGCAAGCTTACTTTACAACCAATAGCAATGCTCAATCCCTATAGCCGAAACCAGCTCCCCCATTGATCCTTGCCTTAATGAAGCCACTTCTCCCCCAACAAGCCAAGCTAACAACACCAGCAATATCGTAGTTTCAAGATAGGGAGCGGAGGATCAAGCGATCTCCTGTGAAGTTCACAACTTACTAGAAATCATGCCTGCAGATGACTGGTCTATCGTACGGAAGGTGAGAAAGAACTAATAACAGACAGTGGGAGAAATTTCATGATATATGATACTGACTATTGGGCATTGATATATTGTAACGCTTTACAATTTTTTCAAGTGGAAGCAGAATAAATATCCACTTGGAAGGCGATTAATACAAGACAATCCATCAATTGGATCTAGTACTCCTTACGGATAAGAGGTGCAGTTTGATTAATACTTAACAACAGACTGAAATTGATAAACATAGGATAGAGATATTTAGCCATTTAAAAAATGAACATATTTCATGTCAAAACTTAATTATTCTTGTTGAATTTACGTTGTGCTGCACAGGAAATAATGCAACAGTAGAAATTTTTTTTTCCAATTGGTAATGATTTTTGGACAAGTCAGAAATTAAGATTAAATTTTGATACTTTAGTTGTAGCAATTACCGTAAAATTAAGTATGGAGAACATTTCTTTTTCCGATATATTAGAAAATGAAATACTGACGAAAAAATTATTCAATGGAAAACTCATTTATGTGCAGAATTAAAAAAATCTAAGCAAAATTAGTTTATTTTTGTTTGAGTAAAAATGTTTCATATACCTTCACCTTGTAATGTTTTCTTAAATTTTCGTCCTTTTTTTTCATTGTAAAATAAAACTGATTACCTTAGTTACAGGTTCTTGATTCCTCTTCATGACGACAAAGCTAAGCCTCTTTGTACAGTGGGAATCATGAACATTTGAAGATATTCTATGCGTGGTATAGTCCTGGACCTAAAAGCTAGTGATCAATGAGAATTATCGTTAGGAAACGCGCTTGACAAAACTTTACCAGCTGCCAGCTACAATTTCGGAGCAGCACGCATCACTATAAGTGGAATGAGAAATAATGCTTCTTCACATGTAATCCCCATGCCCCCATATACTCACGCAAGTAGTCCCCATATCCACAAGTACTCTCGCATGTAATTAACCCGTGGTCATTCGCGCCTGTTTTTGCTACCACCGTTACTCGCGGGTGTAGAGAACACCCCACACTTTTAACACGGTATTTAATTATTTTTTAAAATAGTATAACAAATGTTGTCATTTGGGAAAAAATTATAATCTTGGGCCACATAAAAAAATTTTAAAAACTTTATAATAATTTTTAAGAAAATATATTTTGGGGGAGTGAAAATTTAAAACAGAATGAATTATTATTATTATTGTTTTCATTATTTTTCACGATAGACATAGGAATATAATAATGTTTATATAATATAATAATGCAATGATCAAATAATGTTAAATATTACAGTTGCCATTTTCTTGAAAAATTACGGTGTTCCTTTGCATTGATCTTTCGTTACTCATTTTGAAATTTGATAGTGCTGTCATTCGTGAGTGATTAAGAATATATTGCCTTTATCTTAACCGTCCTGAATATTTTTTTAAACTTTAAAAACATCTCTGAGCCCTTGCTTTCACTCCAAAAAAGAAAAGGGAGGAGAAAGAAAGTTGCAAACACAAGAAAATTACCATCCATAGTAAAGGATATGTTTCTATAATTCGAAAATTTTTTAAAAAATAATTTATTTTAGTAAAATCAAATGTAACTGTTTGAAAAATATAAATCTATTTTAAATTAAAAGGGCATTTTATATCAAAAGGATTTATCTCAAAACAAGAACATATAACAGGCAAATACATTGTATATATTATATATGTATAATTTCCCCTCAAATATATAAATTTCAAAATGGAAAACTTTGAAAACCCGATATTTAATTTAAAAAAAAAAAAAGAGTCGGGGCCGCAACTTACGTACTGGCGGGCTGTGAGTTGGATATCCCTGATTTAGAACATGCACACAAAGTTAATCAGTAAAATCATCTTAATTTTTAGATTTGAAAAACAGTGTCGGAGTCAATAGACCAATGTAAAATCTAGTGTTTCTCAGATTATTGTAGAGAAAAAAATCATTTAAGTTTGTTTTGATTTCTTTTGTTGATAATCCCAGTAAATTAATTAGAAAACATGAATGCTGAATTGAAATTTCAAAACCCTTCGAGGAAATTCAGCAGACTACAAAAAAATAAACGTGTAGATTCTTTATAGAATAATAAACCTTATGAAAAGAAAAAAAATGTTTTAGAACATTGAAGCCAACGATGTAGTTATTTATACTTAAAATGTTATCCACAGAATACAATTTTGAATTCATTTTTTCTTTTTGGTCTGATTGCTTTCTTATATAATTATAAATAGGTGATTTATTTCAATTTTTAAAATTTTATTGTTTCAGCTTTCAATAAATACAACATATATACACAAATATCTCTTAATTTTCAAATTGATTTAGCATTTTTTTTTGCTTAAGACATAGGAAGATTTCAATACAAATAAAGAATTTCATTTAGGTGTTTTTATTTATTTCAAATGAAAGAAAACACAAAGTCATCGGATCTTTTAAAATTTTTTTTTAATTTTTACACATACGATGCAAACGTAATTCATTGGCTAATGATTATTCAAATAAAACTTAACTAACAAAACTTTAAAGTCAAATATTTTCCCAAGGAATCGTTTTGTAGAAATATTTAGGAGAGTGTCCCTTAAATAGATAAAAATAGTTTTCAAATTTTTTTAAGAGTCAAAATACTTCTTAAAAATATTATTTCAGCGTGACCATTATCGGTTTAGCGTAACATATCCAATGTTTTGTTTTGGTAATTAAATTAAGTGTATTTGTCTTCGAAATACTGGTAAAGAATAATTTTGTTCTAAGCTAAAGTACTACTTTTTTCTATTGCAATAAAAATTTTACTATACTAATGTTATTGTAATTTTTTTTCTCATTAAGTTAGCATATATTTTATGATTTTAGGAAAAGGAATTTTGTTATACTTTTGAGGAGTTGTGTGTTAATAAAGAAACATTTTATTTCATTACGAAATTAACACTAAAATTTCACATCTACAAAACGGTTTATCGTGAGAATTAAGAAAACGTTACATTATGCGAAGAGTTTAACATTATCAATTTAATATTTTTTGTAGATTCTATAATTAGAATAAATGTAATTTTTTACTTATACTTGCTCACACAATAATTTTTTAATTAAAAAAATGATGCAGTTTTCATTAAAATATTTTATTCCATATTTGTCATGGATACTAAGATAATTAACATAATCAATTTGAGACTGAATTTTTAATGAATTTTTTTTATAAAATGCGTTTGATACTGATGTAATTATTGATCTTCATTTCTTTATTTATCTGTCAGAAATATATGTGTGGATATAATATATGTTTCAATCAGATTATATGTATTATAATTCTATATCAGCAAAATACAATACAATTTATATTTATTAAAATCGTAACCCAATGAGTAAATGTGCTCCATACCCCAATGAGTAAATGTGTTTCATAACCCAATGAATAAATGTGCTTCATACCCCAATGAGTAAATGTGCTTCATACCCAATGAGTAAATGTGATCCATATCCCAATGAATAAATGTGCTCCATACCCCAATGAGTAAATGTGCTTCATAATCCAATGAGTAAATGTGTTTCATAACCCGATGAGTAAATATTATCCAAACCCAATGAGTAAATGTGCTTCATTATCCAATCACTTAAATAGTCACTTCAATTTAATATAATATTACTTTTTAATATCTTTAAGATAGTTTTTTAAAAAGAATACAAAATTTACATAATTTTAATCTTCAAGCAAATATTTATAATAACTTTAAAAAGTATTAAAAAAGATAAACTGGTATTTCACATTGTCAACTTTATAATCATGATATTCATATAGTCAATTTTACATCAAGAGATTGAATTTTAATGAGAAGAAATTTTTCCCTATAAAAAGCATAATAAAAAAGAAAATTCATAAAAATTTCGAACAAGTATGATGGCTTAGATAAATTAGTGGCAACATTAAGTATTAAACGGTAAAGGTTTCTAGACCTTCATGTATACATATTATTTCAAAGAACATGCATCATGTTTCCATGCATTTCCATTAAATAAAATATATTTAATTGACATATGCAATTAATAACATAAATGTCTACGTTTTCATAGTCGATTAACGTTGAGTGTAGGATATAAACGTTTGAAATTTACAGAGCATTTTTAAAGTTTTACTTTTATTCAGTATTTGAAGCAAATTGCAACTTTTTTTGACAACTAAATAGAAATAAAAAGAAGTCATTATACATTTCTGGGTGAATTATTCTCAAAAGGCTTTTTTTCTTTTAACTTATACTTGAACATGGCCGCTTAGAATTCCAGGAAAATTTAGCACTGAAGTAGTTAATCAATTAGACCATTCATAATGGTAAATTTTGGGTTTCCGATTTATATTTTAAGGTTTTTTTTTTCAAAAAAAAAGCTATTTTTTGGGAATTTCCTTTTAGAAAATGTCATGAAAAAATAGATTGGGTTTTAAGAGGGGGAACGTAAAGAAAATTATTTTTTGAATAAATTTGTTGTTTACACACCCCTTTTTCGGGAAAAAAATTTTTAATCATGAAACCTTTTAGATACTTTTTATAAAAAAAAGGGTTAAAAAAGTTTTTTGGATTTTTTGTATTTAAAAACGGATCGAAAAAATACCTTGATTTCGATTCCCGATTTTCCTCCCCCTTCCTTTAAATTTTTTTTTCCCCTTTTCAATTCCATAAAAATAAATAAATTAGTTTTTTTGAAAAATTTTTACTAGCTTAAAATTTTTAAAAACGTTGTGTTTATGTACGAAACGAAGTTTACTTTTTTGGGTAAAAATTAAAATTTTTTCTAAAAATTTTGAGCAGGGAATTTTTCCGGCGGAAAGGCGGTCACGAGCAAGAAAAAACATAAACCCTTTTAAAGTAAAACGGCCCAACCCAAAAAGGTTCCCTTAAAGCTCGCCTAATAAAAAATATGGGGGGGCCCCAAAAATAAATTCCCAAGCTAAATTTTTTGGGGGTAAAACCAGCCCCCAAAAGGATTAAAAAAGGGAGATAAATTTTTTAAATCCCAACCCCATCCTCCCAAAAATGGGAAAAAGAAATGCCGGATGGGTTCGAAGGGGGAAAAGGGTTAAACTAAAGGGTTTGAGACTAAAACGGGGCCCAAGTATTGGGGAATTTAAACTTTTTAAAAAAGTTTAAAAAAATTTTTAAAAAACTAGGGAAAAAAAATATATGAGCTAAATTATAATAACTGGAAGACAATTAAGAGCAATCGAATGACCAGGCCCGAATGAACTTTTCGGGCTCGGGTGCCGGATTTTGGGCCCAAAAGCTGGGGAAGGGGGGAATGCACCGGGGGATGCGTCCAAAACAGAAAAAGGGTTTAAACAATGGTTTTTAACGCCCCCCCAAATTTTAGTCCCCAGCACAAAAAAGTGGCATTTTAAAAATATTAAAACAACGTTGTGGCGCGCACCCGGTAAAGCAGGGCGTGCACCGGGACCCGAAAATTTTACCCTCATTTTTTCCCCCAAAAACGCGCAAAAAGTATAATTTAAAAAATAAAGTAGAAAATCCCTCTTGGGGGAAATCAAAAAAGGGTTATATAATTTGCCCAAAAAAACCAAACTATCACGATTTCCCCAATCCCTTAACCTTTTTCCCAATTAGAACCCAAAAACACCCATTAACCTGAGAAGGGCCGGGGAGCACAAGTCACCTTAACCCCCAAAAAATTTTTAATTTGGGAAAAAATTGTTTTTTGTTTCCCCAATAAGCCACCAAGCCCCCTTAATATGACAGTCTTCAGGGGAAACCAAAAAATGTTTTTGTCCCATGTTCCCCTTTTTTTTTGGGATTTAAAAACGTTTTTACAATTTTTTGGGGTACGGGGGGTGACTGAGTTTTAAAAGTGAAAAAATTTTGTTCCAAAATTTTTCCCAAGAACAGGGTTACATATTTCCCCAAAAATTTTTTTTGCTTTTTCTTTTTACTGTTTTTGTGTGGGACTCTTTGGTTTATAAAATGTAAATGAAAAAACCATATATTTTTAAAAATTAAAAAAAATGGGCATGGTCTTATTGGAAATTTTAAAAAATTTCCAAAAAGACAACTAAAGAGGGGAATTAATTTTACAAAAAAAATTGGGAAAAAGCGATGAACATGAAACAATTCGGTTTGAAATGAAGTTTTTCGAACCCTACCCAAAAATTTCCCGTACCCTATAAAAACCACAAGGTTCCACAAAACAACCCCCTGCCAAAAAAAAAAAAAAATTTAAAAATGAAATTTGGGCTTTTTTCCCCAAAAAGAAAAAAAATTTCGGGAATTTAACCTATATTCTTTTAGGTTATAAATTTTGGGCCCATTTAAAGTTCAGGACAAAATTTCTTTCAAATTATCAAAGAAAAATTGAAAAGTCCTTAAATATAGTTAAATATATTTTCTCTTGTTAAATTATTCACAGGAATTACGATTTTTATGACCAATAAAAACCATGAAAAAAGGATTGAGGTGATTCAATCATCCCGCGCGATCACTAACCTTAGTATCGAGGGCGTACTTTCTCTCCGCTAAGAATATAATAAATCAAAAATAATTTTTGAAGCAAAATGTATGCTTGTACACGATTGTATGCAAACGTTTTAATTCAATTAATGATTTGTGTTTCAAGTATATTTGAGAACACAAATATCGAATTATTTAAAAATTATTAAACATGCTGTCATGAACAAAATATTTTTTAAAAAGTTTTTAGAGAAGGGGGCCCGTATTTCAAAAAAAATTGAAAATTTAAAAGTTCAAAAACAAAAAATATGAAATAAAGAGATTATTGCTTTTTTTTTGAACGAAAAATTTCCCTTAAAATATTTGTTATTTTTATCTATTGAAATAAAAATGTAAAAATAATAAAAAAAATTTTTTTAAAAAGGGGGGTTACCCCAAAAATTTTTAAAGAAATAAATCTGAAAAAAAAAAAACAGAAAATAATAAAACAATATGTTTTTAATTGCAATCTTCTCATTAAGTCTCTTTAATGTAAGAAATGATTTTATTTTAACCAAAAAAATACCTAAAAAACAAATTTCCCATGCTTTAAAAAATTGTTCTCGGGAAAACCCTTTTCTTTTTTGAATGTACTTTTTTTCCAACCCCGGAGCAGGTCCTATTAAAAAACGTTAATGGTAGCGGGGGTTTTGATTTGAGTCCCCCAAACCCTTTTTTTTTAATATTTTTTTTTGTTTTTTAAAAACGTAATTTAAGTAAAAAATTTTAAATTTAAATAAATTATTCTTACCTATTTTAAAAAGGACTTTTCAATTTTTTTAGGTTTTGAAAAAGGAAAAACCAAAACCAAATTAAACCCAAAGGGTTTAAAAAGTGCGTGATTTTAAAAAAAAAAGGAAAAAAAATCATATCATTTTTCACTATAAATAAAAAAATGATTTTTTCGGGAAAAAAAACTGTCATTTTTTTTTTTTCAAGTTATTTTAGTTTTTTTTTGCCCTTTGAAGGTTGAAAAATAGGAAAGTTGAACCCCCTTTTTGGGAGGTCGAAATTGTCTTGTTTTTACTTTTTCTTCATATATTTTTGATGGACTTTTTGGCAGAATTTTAAATTTTTCTATTCATTTTTAAAAAGGGCCATGCTTATTCTTTTCTCAAATTAACTTTCGCTGCGATCAAAACCTTATTTCCCTAAGGGTCTTCCCCTTGCTTCATCACTTTCAACCATCCCAAAAAAGACGCGATACCCATTTCTTTTTTTTTTTTCATATTTAACATTTAAAATTTATAAATCATATTGAATCTTCAAACCCTAGAAACCCCAAAAACCCCTTAAATCATTCATGTGGAAAAATATAACCTGTCCATATAAAAAATTTTTGAAAAAAAGGGGGTGCTCTGGGAACTGAGTCACCACAAGTACCTTAAGATTTTAAAAAAGTTTGCCCTTCCCGAAAAAAAAGGGAAAATGTGACAAATACATTTTTTTTTCCAAAGAGGACTTCCTATGGGGGGATACTGACAAGTAACCCCGGGTTTTCCCCCGGATTCAAATTTCGGCCCAAAAATCCCGGGGTTAAAAAAAGTTGTGTAAACAAAAATTTAAAAAACGCCATTTTTTTTGTACTACCCTTTTGAAAAAAATGTTTAGTTTCCCGGGGGCTTCCTTTAAAATAATTTGAAACCCCCCTTTTTAGCAATTATGGTGCTCAAAATAGATTTTAAGGAAAAAGTATCTAGCCCCCCAAAACCCCATAAATTTTTTACCCGGGTCTAACACCTTCGATTGGGTGGACTAGAAACAAAAAAAACACGTTTAATTTAAATATAAATCAAAAACATATTTAATATATCTACGTATAAGGAAGATGCATTATGCTGGATATTATTGAAAGTAATGAATATTGATAATTTTACTTAATAATCACAGATATTAATTTAACATCTATATATGAGATGCAAAGATAATATGTGTTTCTTATGTAAAGTAGACTTGGTACATTTCATTCCTTCAAAATAAATCTTATCAAAATCTTTTGAAGATTGATTGATCTTCCTGTAAAAAAAATGCGTACAGCCTTTTTTCTGGTTATTAAAAAGAAAACAAATAATTAAACACATGAGTTAGGTACATATGATTAAAATATGGATTATAATACAATTATTTTTCCTTTATTCTTAAATGCCATTTTTAAATCCTTTAAAAATGTGTAAGTAAAATTTAGACAGCCTTAAAATTATTTCTAGACAAATACTATTTAAAATCAAATAAAATACATGTTTTATAATAGGAATTATAATTAAATATATCTGTTGTTGATAGATTTTAAGTTATACTGAAAAAGAGTGCCATTTTTTTACAAAAAACTCATCCATTAAATACTGAGAAATGTTTTTATGTTAGATTGATCCAGGATCGTCATTCTGAGTTTTCTTAAGGGGAGATAAAATTAAGAAGAAAAAAAAAGAAAACTAAATGAATTACAGTAGTGTTTTTTTCTTTGTGATTTATTAACAAGTGAAAGAAATGTATTAATACTGTTACGAATTTTGTGTAAATAGTGTAAATAATTTGTATTTGAGTGCTTAATGCATTTATATTACTCTATGTTATGTTTATTTCATGTTAAAATTGCACCATTCACAAGCAATGCCAACCCTTACGTTATAATGGCGATCCAATGAGAACTTGGCGAAATCTTGGCGGTAGAGCCAAGTTGGCATCATTTTGGCGACCAAGTTGGCGGCCATTTTGATTTTGGCGTCATTGGGGCCACTGTTGGCGAGTCCGGAACCCTCGGGAATCTTCTAGAAAGTAGTAGATCTCTCCACTAGTGTCACGTTCAATGACACGAGCTGTTATATTTCTGGAAGTTTCTGTCGCGCCTATAAAGTGAGATGCTCGCCGGAACCGGGGGGAGTCTGATTAAACCAGCGAGTAGTGAGGATTGTTTTGACGAGTACTAGCTCGGCTGTGTTTTGTGAATAATTTTTACTTACGTGTATTTTAAACACTGTTATTGTGTTTGATTGCTGTTGAAGGTGTAAAAACCTGGATATTTACTCTTTGAATATCGCTGCTGAATCCTGTATTTAAAGGATTGGATTTTTGATAATAAATTCGCGTCGCTCTTAAAGAACCGTGTTATTTTCTTTGTGATTGTTTTGCATAAAATCCCCGAACCCTCGGATCTACGTAACAATAGAATTTTATTAATCGTATTGTACTTTAAATTATTGTACAATTTTCATAAATTAAAGAAAAAATGTCATACCATTTCTCTTAAAGTAAAATTCTTTGAAACAATTAATTTTTAAAAATTTACTGAATTAATACTATTAAATATTTTAAGCATCTCAGAGTTATCATAATTTTTCGCAAATTTCGGAAGCGTTTAAGTACACTCGTTTTTCATAAAACTAAACAATGACATTTCTTAGTCTCCTTTCTTTATCAGAAAAATAAATCAAATACACAACATTTACAATTGGATTTCAAATCGTTTATATTAAGTATTTAAGTTTTAAAAATATCATGAAAAGGAAGTAAATATTTTTTTTCCTGAAATTAACAATTAGAAAAGAAAAAAACAATTTTTTGCAAAAAAAAAACACAATTATATTTCTTTAATAACAGTATTTATTAAAATAACAATGAATACGAAAATTAAAATATTTCGAAAACCTTATTTAGCCCTTTATCGACCACATTATGATTTACTGCAGTTTTTTTCATGGAATACTTTTTTTTGTATCACTACATTCAAATTAAGGGATATACTTAAACAAAATACTCAACTTTTGAAAATTTAATTAGCTAGAGCTAATTAATTAATTAAAGATATTCAACTGTAAAATTAATTATATACACTGTTAACTTAAAAAAAAAATAGTCAAATAGTTTTCAAGGTCTTAATTTACATACAAAAAAAAAAGTCTCTTAAATTTTAACACTAACTATTTTTTTGGGACAAAAATGATAATACTCGCAATCCGCTGAAAATGCGGTCAGCTGAAAACACAATTTCTCCTATAAAACTGTTCGCCTCTCTCACTAAAATACTCATTATAGAACTCGTGCTGCCGTATATCTTGGAAGAGTAGATTTCAAAGAATATTCCTGCTAAATATCGTCAGAATATTCGCAAAAATGGTTATTCTACGTAATTTTAAAGGGAGTGGTACTTATAAGTACCGTCGGTCGATAAAGGTTTAAAATAATTAAAATCTCCCAAAAGTCAACGAACAATGAACGTTTACTTTGAATTTTTGTTTTACTTCTGTTAGTATAAAGTTGTTGTTTTTTGAAATTTTTCATAATATTTCATATGAACATGAAAACGATTCATGAAATAGGTATTTGTTGAAAAAAACAGTATAGTTCACTTTCCTAAATACGAATGGGGAAGTATATTTTCTCATTATAAACGTTCATAATCCCTTTTTATTTCGTAAAAGATAATAGCTTATAATAAACTGCAAAACTTGCCCCAAAAATCACATAATGACTTCCAATTCCTTGCTCTTTTGCATATTTGAATTTATAATTAACAGCGCCGTGGATTTCTGATGCAGAAAAGGGAATTTGAGTGCATCTTTAAAGTAATTTCCCTCAGACTTTTCTTTGAATCTTATTATAAAGTCGTTAAGGGATTCCCTCATCTGAAAAGAGCAAAAAAAGAAAAATAGTTCAGAAACTACTAATTACGAAAACGCTAAAGCAGCAAGTAGACTAAACAATTTGTTTTCAGAAAACTTTAGATTCTCTAGCCTTTTTAAAAGAAAATTCCAGAAACAAATAAGTGGTTATTTAAGAAATCGATGTGTACAAGGATATCTGAACTCTCAGTGCCCCAGCAATTATCGCCTACAGTAGAATTTTTCAAATAACCCGATAGGACATAATAAAGCTTTAATAACTGCTAATATTATCGATAGCGACCAATATTCCTTCTGTTATGCAGGGTTTTTAAAATAAGTTAATGTATCCGATAGTTCGAACCATTTCCAAAATCGTACAAACAATTTTTTTAATAATATTTAGTACCACTTAGTTTGAAAAGTATAAAAATTTTTTTAAGACTATTTTTTAAAAAAAAATTTTTTAAAAATTTTTTGGGAAAAAAGAAATAGAATTATATTTTGAAGTTTTTCCCCTTTTTTATGGAAAATGTTCATACAAAAATATTTTGCCTATATATAGTGAGACATTGTACAGACCTGAACAAGGTTTTTGGGAATTAGCTTGGTTTAACATTTTTTTAAAATATAAAAGGGGAGGAATTTAAAAAAAACACCGGTATTATTTCAATTGGTTATAAATCGAAAAAAACGTAATTCTAAAAACCTAGTTCAGGCCCCAGAGAAATCTTAGCCCTATATAAAAACATATTATTATTATAAAGATTTTTTTTAAAAAAGGGGAATGTTTTAAAAAAGGTTTTTTTAAAAATATTTTCATTTAAATATTTTTGTAAAAATTCCCTTAAAAAATTTTTTACTGTACAACGGGGCACTAAATATTAAAAGGAATATTGTTTTAAAGCTTTGCAAAATCATGGTTTCGAACGTAGTCGGATACCTTAATCCGAGAGCGGTCACATGGGGCACAGATTCCCCCAAGGTCACGAAATCTTTAATTCTGGGAAAACTGTTTGTTAGTGACTAATGAGCTTGTCAGTATCCACCTGTATGATAGTCTTTATGGGAACTAAAATGTATTTATCACATATCTCCCTATTTTTGAGAGTGGCAAACGTTTTTTTAAAATTTTTGGTTACTAAATTCGCGTGACCCACATTTATACAAATAATTTTTTTTCCCGAGAAGATATTGAATTTGATGGCTGTGTTGTACGACTAACTATGGTTTATAAATATAAAAAAACAAATTTTAAAAAAAAATTTTGTTTTAAAACTAAAAAAAAGAAGGAAAGAACTAAAAAAAAATTCTAATTAAAAAAAAATGAATAACGAGAAAATTATTTCCATTTTGTAAAAGCTGGGGTGCTCTTTTAGTTGCTATAATTTCTTTCTAGATCTGTTCCGAAATTCTGAGTAAGTGTAATAATGTAGTTCAAAGCACACCCTACGCTTTTACCACAGTGACATTAATTTTCGCGTTAATCGTTTTATTCTTATATTAAGAATTATTGTTTTACTTTTTAGTTCGATTCACTATAAAACTGTTTTGTAGTTTTTTTTTTTTTTTAACTGTAATTATTTCTTATTTTTTAGTTGGATCTACAATAAAAGCCTCTTTTTTAGTTTTAAAAACTATTATTTATTCTTTGTTGAATTTATCTTTGAGTTTGATATTTGGAGCCGGAATTATGTGGCTGTTAGAATTAGTCTTGTTTTTCAATGGATATTAATTAATGGGTCTGAAAGATATTCATTCTTTCCTTTTATGGGACCTCGGATGTCCCATATCTTATTATTTCAAAAATTACGTTTCTATTGATACAGGTCTAATTAATATGCGGGATAAGAAGAAATGTTAAATAGAAATCATATTGTCACATTTTATACGTATTTCTGTAATGTTAATTCGTATCATCACTTCTAAACGTATTGCTTCAATGAAATAAAAAAAAAATATTTAGCAGTTGAGATAAATTGGCACCTTTTTTAAAAATCATTTATGTTTAAATTTGCATATCTCTTCTAAAGTATTGTTTATAAAAAAAAAAATATATTTAAGTTTAAAAAATAAATTATTTTGCACATGCACAAATATTTTTTTTTTTTTCCATTTTCAGAAAAAACAGACTTTATTTTGGGAAGAAATTGCTACCCTTTCCCCCAAAAACCCCCCCTACCCCTTTCCCACATAAAGAACACTTTTTTGTTTTATTTGTATTAACCACAAGCCTTTCGCTGTTTTAGAATGCATCTTATTCTTTTAGTCTCTAAATCTGGAGTTAGCCCCCAAATCTGAAAAGGAAAAGGAATTATTCGCCTAATCTAAAAATGGTTTATGCAATTAGTCACCAAATCTAGAAGCAGCATACGGAATTAGTGACCAAATCTATAAAT
>BMAV01010620.1:0-45790 GCA_019973955.1 Trichonephila inaurata madagascariensis | reverse complement strand
TTTTTTAGAAATTTTTCTACCAAGGATGAGTGCGTCATCTTTGGTGTTTGAGAGTTCACTTACATTATGCAATTATTTGATTTAGAATTTTAATATTTGTTTTAGAATTTTAATATTTTAATATAATATCTTTTCAGAATGCGATGGCGAATAATTTAATTTTTCAAGTTTAATGGTTTAATTTTATCTATTTAATTTTTAACTTTTAAATTTTTAACTTTTAAATTTTTTTTTTTTAAATTTTTAATTTTTAAAATTTTTTAATTTTTTAAAATTTTTTAATTTTTTAAATTTTAAGTTTTTAATTTTAAATTTTAAATTTTTTAAATTTTTGAGAATTGATATTTTAAGATTAATTTACCAAGTTGCAATAGGGAAGGTTGCCCATCAAACTAGTTAACCCCATTATCGGTCCTAAGTCCGAGGTTGCACTTGGATATTTTATATTTTTTTATTTTAAAAAATTTTTTAATTTTGTTTGAAAACTTTGGGAATTTTGTCTTTCTATATTCGCCATTGTTATTCGAAATGGATTTTATGTTATGGGATTCATTTAGTTTCGATTTTTTTTATATTGATTCCTGTGTTGTGATTGAATTATATATATTTAAATATATATATATATATATAAAATATATATATATATACAATTGGTCCTAAGGTCAGGGGCACCTATCGGAAGACGACTGGCTTAGCTTCCTTTGCCTTTTTGTTTTAGCTGAGCATAATAGTATGGCCTTCACGCCTAGGGTGACCCTACCCGGGGACATCTTAAGGCATGGCCTAACTCGGCACTGGCCTCGGGAGCAATGGGAGCCTCCTCTCGTTTTCGATTCCACCTTAATAAGATCAAAATTTGAATAATTTCATGGGTCAAATGTTATTTCTGGTTGTATTCTTCTAAAAACTGGGAATTTTGAATGATTCGTCCACTGGCTACATGTGATGTACATCGTCCAGGTACAGGTTTAGACTGCTGCCATACACCATCATTTCTCATTCAGACAAAAGGCGGCAGTCGCTCGAGCCGGTTTGTGCGATTGTAAGTCATACATATTTATTTGTTTAGGGTTATTGTTTGTACGTATATTTGACCACATATGCTATATACTATTTACTTTTAAAGAGTCATAGGTGGGGCCTATATTTATGCTGAGGTCCAGGGCCTACTTTTGTGAGTAAGGAACCAGGGCCTTAAGAAGTCATAAGACGTCTCTGACACTACCAAGAGAAAATTCTCTTGACGTATTTCACCCATACTGCCCATGTACACCCCTCCCTCCACTCTGAGGCAAGAAACAGGACTTGGAGAACTTAAAGGACGCTTTTACTCATAACTGTGATAGTCGCAGCTTTCACCAACATCTTTATAACTGGATTACAGTCGGAGACAAAGCTGGCGTCTCCATGCTTCAAAAACTTAGACAAATATAAGAGTCTCATGATGTTCTTTTCCCAGTGGATTCCACCCCATCCCAACATTTTTTTTGGAAAAACTTTTTAGTGGTCCCCCGGGGCTAAATAGGGTTGTAATGCTTCTTCACCTATCTCTTAAACCCCCTCACATACCTGAACATCCCCCCAAGGTTTTAAAATTTCAAAATTTTGGGGAGGGAGGACCCTGCCAACCATCACTGGTATGAAAGAAAAACACCCGGGACCCATTTCTACTTAAATGTGGCGGGGCCTCTCAGACTGAAAATCTCTAGATTGAAAAGTCCACAAAAAAGGTTTTTCCTTTTGGGAGCCAGGAAAACTTTTGCTTTTTGAAACCCAAGTGCAAGACTAGCAACCCTTTCCCCCCATCAATTTTGGGCCCGTTTGGGACATTTCGAGGGATGACCTTTTTCCTCCCTCCTGGTATTGGATTTTTAACCAATGGTCTTTGGGTCTTGTCTGCCCTGTTAGGCAGACTAAGGTTTTAGCCACAAAAAAAAACCCTCTAACTTGGGCCCCAAAAGCACCTGGGGAGTCTAAGAAACTATTTTAAAAATTAATGTTGGGGCACAGTTTTAAAGTATCACATTTTTTAATCAACCCAGGGTCAAAATTACGAAGATCAATAAATAATAGCCCTCGTGTAGGTCAGAGTGTACGTTTATAAAAACCAAAAAATAATTAAGTTAGAAAAAAAAAAATATGTCAAGAGATTGAGTTACCTTTAAAAGTTTTTAAAGATAAAACAGACAGTTTGGGCACACCGGGGAAATTATTTTATTTCAAATATTTTTATTTAAAATTTTGAAATTTTGGGACAATAGTTTAAATTTTTGTGCTCGAAACTTTGGAAATTTCGAAAGTAACCATTATTTTATAAAAACTAAAAACCTATTTTTAAAGTAATTTTTAAAACTATTTTAGGAGTTATGAATCAGTAGGGCTTATGTAATTTAAAAAAAATTTTTTTCCAACATTTTTAAAAACCCCAAAATTTTTGAAATATCTATTTTTTTTACGATTTTATGTTTTTTTTCATTTTTCCCGTAAGCTCAAGCTGTAGAGAAATCGAAGTTTTATTTTTATAAAGGTTTGGGAATTGTTGGGGTAGCCCCCTATGTATCATAATTAAATTTTGGCTTTTAAAATCATATACAGTAAATACATATTTAAAACCCAAATCAGATTTAAACACTAAATTCTTTTTTTATTGGAAACCATTTTCTTTCATTATTTTTTTAAATTTTCCCAAATTTCTTCTAAAAATGTTGTTTAATATTTTCTACAGTTATAAAATGAAAAAAATTCTATCTGAATTTAAATTAATTTTAGGTTTTCCTCTTTATCCCCATATTATCTGTGGGCCAAAAAATTTTGTATTTTCTGCCTTATGAATTGATGGTTTCAGTTTTTGGGCATCCCCTTGTTTTGCCTTTTTTTTCTTAAATTTTTTTTATTTCTGTTTATCAGTATGATCACGATAAGGGCTTCCAAAACCCCTTTTTTGGGGGGAAAGGGCAATTTCCCCTTGGGGGAGTTTTAAATTTTGACTTAATTAAATTTCAAAAAATAGTTATTTACAGTTACAACGTTAAATCAGTACAATTAAATAATAACAGAGACGAAGGAACAATTTTTTAGAAAAAATTATTAAAAATTTTACGTTAAAATTTTGTTAAAAAATGTTAAAATTAATTTATTAAAAAATTCATATTTTATAGCATTTTTGTCAAACCCCTTAAAAATTTTTGCGACCCAATATTCAATCATAATTTTCATTGTCCCCCCTCCATACAATAACAATGCATTAAATTCGATAATACGATACCTGATGCTAAAGCTAGAATAAAATTTTTAATTTTAAAGGCCACTGGCGTAAAAAACCTTTCCCTCGCTCCCCTGCGTAAAATCCCCCGGACGAATATTTACGTTTTTCCGAAATATGATTTTTTCTGTTCACTGCTATTCATAAAAATTATTCCGAATTTTTTGGAAATGCAAAAAAAATGACGTTGACAGTGTTTGTGAAGTATTTACTTATTTCAGAGGTTTTTTCTTTTTTTCTCCCCCATCTTCAATACACTACATGCAAAACGGTGAGATTGGGGGGAATCGAGAAAAAATTTAAATTGGCAGTTAAGGAACTAATTATTAACCGTACAAATTATCTAGATAAGTTTTTAATTTTACATAAAATTTTACGTATATATATGACAGGTCCGTATATATAGGGTCAGTGGTAATTATTAAACTTCTTAACTGAGTATTGCTAAATTAGTTACAAAAAAAACATTGTGCAGAACTGATACATTTATAAGTGTATTATTTTTGGAAAAATTTTTTATTATTTTTTTATTATGTCAGAATGTTTTTTTGTTTGTTTACTTTCAATAAAAATTTTTGGTATGTTTTGTTTTCGACTTTTCAATATGTTTGCCCCCCCTCCCTGGGGATTATTACGCCCCTAGGGGGGCCTCCCCCACAGTTTGAGAAGCACTGTTTTATAGTAAAAAATGTCATATATAGCCCAAGGGGTGGCGTAGCTGGTTTTCCTCGGGTTTTGCGGGTTCGACTCCGGTTCAAGTCAGGGGGGATTTTCATGATGCCTAAAATTGACAGCGTCCGTGTCATATGATCAGGGGCGCTAAAGATCCCTAGAGTGCCTGTTTTGTTTGGGTGCTTTTGGGGAAAAATTTAAAATTTCCCTTTTGGGACGTTTTTCTCATCGTCAAGGTTTAGGTCCCTCTCTGGGACTGGGAGTCAAACTTACATTATATGGGGCCGCATTTTTAAAATAGATCCAACTCCCGGGGAAAACTAAGTCTATAATGGTAAATGCCAATCTGCTGCCCATTTGAAAAAAAATTTTTGAAAAAAAATGTGCTTAAAAAAAGATTGGTTATTTTAGTTAAGTTTTTTCCCTTTTTGAGTTAGTATAACCAACAGCTTTTCCATCATTTTAAAGGACATTTCCATCGTTTTTTTTATTTTTAATAAAATTTTTAAACCCTTTTACATTTTATTTTCCCAGCAAAAATTCTACGGCAATCTTTTTTTCCCTTTATTACAATAAAAAAATTATTCCCCTTGATTTTTACTTTTTCATCTTTTTTTCCTTTCGGCAGATTAAAGAAAATAAATAAATACAATTTGTTGTTCTTACGTATCAACTGGGGAGTTATATCCGTTTGAATACCAGATAATGAAAAAAAATATATTTTTATCATACAATGACTGTAATTCAGTGTGGGTAAATGTCAATTTTTTTTTTAGAGAATAGCAAAGATAAAGGAATTTTTTTAAATATTTTTTAGATAGGATTATATAAACTTCAAAAAAATTACCAAACACAAGAAATCGAACTGGGGCCCCCAATCGAATTTATAAGAAATAAAAAAATTCGTCATTGATAATTGTCTTGTTTTTCCCACAAAAACTTTCGTCTATAAGTTTCATTTTGGGGCTAACATAACCTGTTTTTTTACTGCAGAAATAAAACGCATTTCTGATTTTCCTTTTTTTAAGCCCGGCTACATAATGTTGGGCCAAATGCACAATAAAAAGATAAAAATTTACCGGGAGAATTTTGGCGATATGTCGGGGCTGAAGGTAACGCTTTTAGAATTATTAGAAAGAAGAATTACAGACCTAAACACTAAAAATTTTTGTTAATGAGTTATGCATATTAGTAATACAAATCAAATAGATGTAGTCCAGTAAAATGCATTTGTTATACTTTTTTTAAAAAAAAACAAGTTAAAAAATTATACATTGAATAAGTTTACTTTTGAAAACAAAAAAAAAAAAGGCATAATAAAAATTTTAAGGGCGTGAAATAAATTATAGAAAAGAACTGAGATTTTTTTTCCTTCATTGTAGGAAGTTTAAGATGACCTTTTTTTAGTTTCTTTCAATAGATTAGTTTCCCGCAATCAGTTTTTTTTCTTATGTGAAAAAATCTATCCAATTTTTACCATAATCAGAGTTGCGAATGTAACTAGAAAAATTTATTTGAAGATTTTTTAAAATATGATATTTTTTTTTCTTTTTTTATGTTTCTTTCCCTTTGAAATTTTTTTATTGTATGCCATAGTTCTAAATATATCAACAGCGTTTTTTAAAAAAAAAAAATTTTTTGTAATGTTTTTATTGAAATATTTTCGGAAATTTTATGAAATTCTTCAGTTCATTTTTTTTAAAGGGCATTTCGCAAAACAATTCAGTAAACCCAATAAAAGTTCGGGTCTTTTTTTTCCCTTACTTTATAGCATATATTTTTTTTTTTAAGAATTTTTTAGGATTTTTTTTAGATGATTCTTTTTTAAAATTTTTGTGTGGGATGCAAGAAAAATAACTTTTTTTGTTTTTATTTTTTAATGAGGCATTTTGCTTTTCTTTTAAAGCATTTTTTTTATTTTTTCCCCAAAAAGGGTGTGATCTTAACATAAAAAAAGCCCCTATTTTTTTTTCCCTGAAGTTTTGAACAGCTTTTTTAAAAGGGACCCGGAAAGCTCGAAAGGGTAAAATGTCAAAACAAGGTTCGTTGTTTATGGCAAAAATAACTTTAAAAAATTTTTTGATAGTGCTTTATATTTTTCTTCATCTTAATAAAAAAAATTTTAATCCCCTTTTTATAGAAAAAACGAAATTAAATTTAGATTATTTTTTTTTTTTTAAATTGTTACCCTGATTTTTTAAAATCTCAATGCATGATTATGCTTTGGTGTCATTTTTTAAAAAAGTGTCTTTTAAATGTGTAAAATAATTTTTTCAATATAAAACAATACACAAAAATATTGAACCCATTTTTTAAATAAATAAAAATATTTTTTTAAAAAAGTTAAACAACTTTGTAATTTGAAACATTTCTATTTTTTTTCTAATTTTTCACACACAAAACCATTTGAAAAAAACTATATGTACTACTTCGACTAAAAAAACCAGGTTCAATATTTTCACAGTTATCCTGAATAGAAGTATAAAAAAATTGATGCAATGTTTGTTTGTTTTTCTTTTTAAAGTATACCTAAAAGCAAAGAATTATGCTTCGGAGAAAAAGTAAAAAAAAAATATCTAATCATTTGTAAAAGTTTGTCAATTACTTTTTTCATGTGTTAAGGCTATTTTATTAAAGAATATATAAGAGTTATACACATTTTTAAATTCCAAAAAATATAAACATTTTTTAATACTAAAATTGAAGAATGAATTCTTTGAATGTGTATGATGTCCTGGTTCCCTTAAACGAAATATTAAAATGTTTCTTTTAATTCAACAACAAAGAGATACTCTCCTGCGTTTGACACGGATATTAAAACAAGAGTTTATGTATATTTATCTCTGTGTTTTCCCATCCCCAGACAAATAAATTAAACTTCAATAAATAACATTCATTTATAAACATTTATTTAATTTGATATATTAATCAAATTTCAAGAGGAAAAATTTCCCAATGCCCTCTTAATAAAAAATTAGAAATTGTTCTTAAAAAAAAAAACCCAGTTTTCCCCAAAACATACCTTTTTTTTTTTAACAAATTTTACTATTTTATTTCTGTTTATTAATTTATATATATATATATCAGGGTTTTTTAAAAATAACATTTATATGTTTTATTTTATATATTTGGAGTAAAGCCCGAATATATCTATGGTATCCGATTTCATAAAAAAAAATTATTTATGAATTTAAAAAAAAATTTGCAATAATAATTAATGCGTTCTAATAGTATTTATTTTCCACTTTAATTGCTTTACATGGGATTACATATTGTGTGAATTTCTTGATAAAGATTAAAAAGAGTAAAGGAGTTTTTTTTAAAGCTCCCTTTAAATAAATTTTTACTGATAAGTTTGTAACCAAGTATTTTTAGAAATTAGAAATAATGAAACGAAAAAAATATTCTAGAAATTAATTTCATAAGAAGATAATTTAGAAATCAAATAGGAATTCTGGGAAAAGCTTTATTTTACCGAATCAATAAAAATAACAGAATGTTCACTTATTATTATACAACAGATGTTATTTTTCAATTCCTACTATTAGTTCACACTCACTCTCTCTATATATCTTGTTGAAATTTTCAGTCGTTAATAAAATACTTTTTATTTATCCACTCAGGTTCAAATTTTTAAACTTGTAGTGGTGGACGCTTGATGTTAATACAGTTTTTCAAATAGGAATTTAATAATTAAATTTTAGTTTAGTAATTATAGCTTAAGAGATATATTTCAGTTGATATTATTTCTCCAGATGGCCGCACTATCTGATAAAACAGATTTTTTAAATTTGTGATGGAGATTTAATTTAACCTGAATAATCGCATGCTAGTTAGACGTCAGTATTTCTTTTGCACGTGTTTTAAGATACATTCTTACCTATTATATTCAACGTGTATTAAAGAATGTAATTAGAAATTTAATGTGGTTAAAAAGTTTTTAATTTTAATTTAAAAGTTGTTTTGTTACTTAATATTGTGATTCTGTCATATGCATATGCTTATTTATATTAATTGTAGTTATTTAATAAATAGTAACTAAAATATTTTTTTTGTTGGCCTAAATAGGGATTTCCTTATTTCTGTTATATATTATTAGTTACTATGATAAATCTTAGGCAATAATATTATTCGAAGCACATTTATATCATTAAATTACCGTATTTTTTTAAAATTATTCTTCATTCACCATTTTTAAATAATGATAAATTTTATTCCTGTTTTAAATACTTTATTATTTTTTTAGTGTAATTTCTTTATTTTTATTTTATCTCAGATGGAAAAAGGGCCTAGTCTTATAGCGAAAGCTATTCTTGAATTCCATAAGAAGACCTGCATTCAGTTTGTTTCGAGGATCAAAGAAACAGATTTCATTTACATATCCCCCATTGGAGGGTAAGGCCTTTCATTTTGAAAAGTTGGCTGCTTAAAACTCATGTTTTATATATATTTAACTTCGTGTGTTATATATATATTTAAAAGTTACATTAAAATTTCATTCCTTCTATTTTAATTCTATATCTTTTTATTCCTGGCTCTCTGGGTAGACAATTAGATTTAAAGGTACCAGGACATGTTCCAATGAATAAAATGCCAAAAATTAGACTTTATTTATGGGACACATCTCTTAAATATGTAAAATATTTTTTTGTAAATATATAAAACAATATACAAAATATATTGAAACTGTCTTTTTTTAGTAAAATATTGAGATTGTTTCTTTAAAAATATTATAAAACTTCGGAATTTTGAAAATTACTACTTTTTGTTCCCTTTTTCATACATAAAACTACTTTAAAAAAAAAAAAAACTATGCACTACTTTGACAAAAAAACAGGGGTTCACTATATGCACATTTAATCAGTATAGAATAATATAAAATGTGGAACCATATAGTGCAATAGTTTCTTTTAAATGTACCTAAAAGCAAAATATTATGCATTGGAGTAAAAGTAAAAAAAACTAAATATTTGCAAAAGTTTGTTTATAATTTTATCAATTACTTTTTTCATATTTTAAGATTATTTTATCAATGAACATATAAATGTTATACATTTTATATTCAGAAAAACATGCACTATTTTTGAATACTAAAATTGAAAATTTGATTTTTTGAATGTTATGATGCCCAGGTTCGATTAAAGTTATACGGCACTTCCTTCAATACAACCTGTTCGGAATCTTAAAATGGCTGCTGTAGCCAAGTGGTCATGGATATGGACTAGCGTTCCATGAGTTCAAACCCTAGTAGCACTCAAGATCCTCTTTTAGAGGGGCTGATGCACGTTAAATCTGGCATGGTGTGAAATTTTGGAGAAGGGTGGGCCAGCTCAGATTTCGTGCTCGTCACTTGACTGTGTTGCAAAATTAAGAGGTTTGTCACCAATAGTGCAACGCAAATAAACACTTACTCAATCTCTTAAAAAAGTTCCAAAAGTTTAATTATATTCCTTACTTAAAAACCGCACGATCCGTATATGTATGAGATAAGATTCAAAAGTTCCTGAACTGAGTACAGCGACTGTGATAACATTTCTATGTTACTGTGTGTTATTCCTCTTTTCTACGAAAAGTTTGTCCCAAATCATGTGGTTAGTGGCTCGTCACGGCGTCGTACTTGCAGAGGATTCATTTAGCAGTCGGCGATTAAAAGAAATGTGTTTGTTGAACAAAGAATGAATATAAAATTTTGTGTGCGTTCGGGAAAAAGTGCTACGGAGGCTTACGAAATTTTGAAACATGTGCAAGTCTGTAATACATTATCGCAAACGCAAGCTTTTGAGTGACATAGAAGTTTTAGAAGAGGAAGCGAAGTTATCGAATACAACAAACACTCTGGACGTCCGCATACTCCCAGCACCGTTGTAAGCATCGAAATGGTTTCCGTGGTGGTGCGTAAGAACAGGTTTCAAACAATAGCAGAGTCACTTTTGATATCCTCAGCCCCATGTTAACGAATATCGATGAAGGATCTTAACATGATAAAGTGTCAACATATCCTCTCGCCTGCCGCATGTTAAACGAAGACAATCTACAAATGAAGTTGAAAGTGCATCACAAGCTGAGTTGAAGGACATGGCTAAAACTGGATTCCAGAAATGTTTCGTTGACTTTTATAAATAATTGCAAAAGTGTGTTGTTGCTTAAGAGCCTTATTTAGAAGGAAGATGTGCTTCAGCAGCTTAATTGGTAATATTTTTAAGCAACAGTCTCAGTCCTGGAACTTTTGAATCCTAATACGTATAAACCAGTTTTTCTCAAACTGTAGGCACGCTCCTCTAGGGGCATAATAACCCTACAAGGGGGGCGTGAGCGTATCGGAAAGTCGAAAATGAAAAATTATTTAAAAAATTATCAATTTATTAAATGGAAACAAAACACAAAATGTATTCTGACTTAATAAAAAAATACACATTTAATGTGATATAGTACACTTATAAATGTATCAGTACGACACAATACATTTGATACTAAATATCAATACTAAGTTAAGAACAAGTTTAATATTTACTAGTGATTTTTCAATGGGCTTATCATACACAAAACTAAATACTTATCTTGATACTTTGTACGGTTTAAAATAAGGGTCGTATTGTAGCTTTAGCGTCAAAGTATTATACATTATTACTGCATTCAACACATTGTTATTGTATGGGGAAGGAGAGGGCGATGAAAATTGGGTCGCGAATATAGAAAGTTTGAGAAGCACTGGTTTAAACATATTAATCTGTGATTTGGCATGAAATTTTGATTATTGCGGTAAAAAAACAAAAAAATGTTGAAAATTCAGTATAATATAGGAAAATAGAATGCAACGATCTTGTTTTATTTTCAGTTGTGCTTCTCATGTGGGACGTGTGGGTGGAATGCAGAACGTGTCGTTAGGGAAAGGATGTTATTCTGTGGGTGTCATGATGCACGAACTTATGCACACTCTGGGATTCGTCCATGAACAGAACAGACCAGACAGAGATGATTACATCACTGTACTCTGGGAAAATGTCAAAGAAGGTAGTTATTTTTAGAATAATATCTTCATTTTGATCGCATATTCGTTAATTAAATTCGTAATGAATCGTACATATGAAGAGATCAATTCTTAAACTTTTCGACATTTAATTGTAATTTCATTATTTATACTTCTTCCTCTAAAATTTTAAAAACTATTATTGCTTTTATATAAGTAGTATGTACTTTCTATAAATAAGCCAATACCTTTCATAAATATGTTTCTTGAACAAAGGTTATTCATTTATTAAAATGGTACTTAATTTTCGCAAGTAATTACTAGCTGTTAACTCATATGTAAAATGTTAAATACCTCCCACCATTCAACAAACTCATTGACCTTCCTCACATTTCTACTGTATTGTTTTAAAGTCTTAAAGTCATAATCCCACACATTTTTAAAAGAATAAAAAGCGCATCAAATGTATTTATAAAAATAATAAAGTTTTTATAGCTTGTTATACATTTAAAGAAAGATTTGGAATTACCGCATTTTGAAAATTGGGTGCTAGTTTGATATCCGGGTTAATGGCACCCAGTTGTTGTTTATGTTCGCCAAGATGGCCGATAACATTACAATATGGTTACCTTGATATTTTTATCGTCTGTCGATGTGGTTGCCATGGGGATAAGGTATATTAGAAATATTAGAAATAACTTTTATTGGTTTTTTCCCTATTAATTTTAGACTATTTTAATTCAAGTTCTTTAAAATTTTAACCAGTTTCAGTGCAATTGTTCGATTGTTTCCTTCTTCTGTTTTATTTTGTGTTATTTTCGAATATGGATATTTCTAATATGAGTGACTACTATAATATTTTATTCTTAAAAGAATATGTGTTGTACTTTTAATTATCTCTATAAATCGTTTATTTTCAGTTTATTTTACATTTTAAAATTGCTTTTTTTTTTTCGTTCTTGTTTGATGAAATTTGTTGAAGGAACTTGCAGTGCAAGTTTCATATTGTAAGCTTTCTATACTATGTAATTGATATTAGTTTTAACATATATTATGTAATTATTTTATTAATAATATAAAAATACAATTATTACTGTATGTCATAATCATATAATATTCGTTATTTATAATTGTTTCTTTTAATATTTATTTATAAATATTATTACATATTATGTTATTTTTTATAATAAATATTGTTATTTATTTATTATTATTGTTATATTATTTATTTATAAATATTTTTCTTTTTTATTTATAACTATTTTCCTTATTTATTTATAGCTATTCTTATGATATTTATAGCTATTATTATGATGTTTTTTATAATTATGTAATACGAGTATTCTTATGCATTATTTTTATTTTTTTACAATTTGATGCTTATTCTTTTTATAATTCTTTTAATTATATTATATGATTATTATATATAATAATTGTTATTATAAGGTATCCGACTACGTTCAGAACAGGATTTTGCAAAAGCGTATAAATAGATAATATTTATGATATTTAGTGTCACTTAGATTAGAAAATGTATATAAAATTGTTTAAAGAATAGTATTACAATAAAAAATTACTTAAGTACAATATTTTGACATTAAATGAACATAGAATGACCCATTTTCAAATATTCTCCTTTTGCGAAAAGTGCTTCTATTATAATAATATTTTGCCTGTATATAGCTCAGACCTCTGCATAGAGGCTCAACTAGAATGTTTGAAATATATAACTTAGAAGTGGGTTTATCCATGTTTTACAACAACAGAGGGGAGAAATTTCAAGAAAAAAACGCCGATATTTATTTCAATGGGTTGTAACTTGGAAAATAATGTGAATTTTTTTTCAAAAATCATAGTTGAGCCTCTGTACAGAGGTCTGAGCTACATACAGGCAAAATAGTATTATAATCGAAGCATTTTTCACAAAAGGAGAACATTTTGGAAAAAGATTATTCTGAGTTAATGTTATCCCAAAATATTGCATTTAAATGATGTTTTTTTGTCAAAATATCGTTAAAACAATTTTATACATGTATTCTAATCTAAGTGACACTACATATCATGAAAATTATCCATTTATGAGTTTTTTTTAAAATCGCGCTTCCGACCGTAGTCGGATACCTGATATCATACTATATGAATATTATATATAATTACGATAAAATTCTCTTATAAAATACTATTATTACTGCATGTTACTTTTTATTATATTATATTCATATTCATTATTTATTGATTGATCTTGGTTATTCTAAATCTCTTAATATATCCTTCATTTGAAATACGTTTTAAGGTATTTCAAAACAATTCTTTAAAATTACTGTGCATCATTAAATTACTGCTAGGCCACCATATTGGATTCCATTCCAGCAACAAGAAGCGTTGCTTGGTGCCATTACCCCGGATATACAACTAGTTCCGAAAATTGTTCTAATACATAAAAAATATTCAATTGAAGGGCAAACAGTTTCTGTCTTAACTGTAGATTCTTTCTCAAAGCATTTATTTCATGTAACTATCATTGATAAGAAAAGTATTTCACAACATCAGACCATTAAACGTAATAAAGATGATTATTTTTAAGAATAAAGATTGAGAGATAGAGACCTCATCGATATGTTATACTTATCAAATATCAATTTCATCTTTTTGTCTCTCAAGCATATCACCTATCACTTTATTTCATTTTTCTTGCAGTAAAATCTTCGTTGGTCTTTTCCTGTAACTCTAAATACTTTTCGGCTTTTATTTCAAAAAAAAATTATCTTTAATATTAAATAATAAGCAAAAGAAATTTGAACAGTTTCTCTTGTATGTTGCAAACCTTTAAAACTTAATAACTTTTACAACATTTGTAAAAAATGTTCATAAATTTGAACTATCTAGCTAAGGGAAATCTGAAGAATAAAGTTAAGGGTTGTAACAAAAAAATTGCTTTGTGAATCAAATTTAACCTAAAGAATGATTGTACTAAAATTGTGGAGAAAAGAAAAGTTTAATATATATTACATTTCACGGAAGTTGATTAAAATTTTTTATATGATGTAATGTATTCATTCGCATATGATGTATATGTTCGTTGATAAAAAATTATACTCTTTCAAATTGAAATTGCAGTATTTTTATGTACTAATTAAGACCTTTCTATATGTTTTTAATTTTCTTTTTTCATACAGAAATTAAGATAAATAGAAATTAAAGTTTTATAAAAAACAAGCTTGATTCTGTCATCCGTTTTATCTATGCAATTCTTATTAAATGGTTTCTAATGTTTATAACATAATTGTCAGGTTTAAAAATCTATTAACTTTAGACAGGAATTGTATTTTTTTACTTGTATTCTGAATATGCTTATTGATAATTGATTAGTATTAAATTGTTAAACATTGAAAAACTTCACAGTTATTGTTTCACTTAGAAACAATCTTTTATCAGAATTTAAAAACTTTCTTAAAATGCAAACCAAAATACTTGGAAACACTGTTATCAAATTATAAACAGGTAATTGTGTTATTTTGATTTACAAATAACGTAAAGTGAGTTTTTCATAGATAGAAATATCCCCTTAAATCGTTTAAAAATTCCCTTCCCATCATATTTTGTTACAGATAACCATTATACTGCTATAAAGAGCGTATCACAAGTATCTCGCAACGATTAGAGTTGAAATAAACATTTAAAGGATGTACGTGACAGTATGAGATAGTTCGACAAACAAATTGAAACTGCACGTTTTTGAAATGATAACTTCGTTCGGCACATTTTGCTGAAGAGGAAATCTGATTTAAACATCAGTTTTGGCTGCGTTACGATAACTCGGGTTTATTCAGCTCCAGTCGGTCATCAATTGTGCTCGGGTAAGTAGCTCACTTAATTTTAAATTGAAAATATTTTAGTGGTGTTTTTTCTTTTTTAAGTTAAAGTTTCATGTACACTTTTACAATAAAGTTCACTCATGGAAAAAGTTTTATATTCTTTATTTAAATATGACTGTCATCCAGTCCACTTCCACTCTACTCCAACAAACGAACGAAAGAAGAAGAGTGCTAGTGAAATAACTCAAAAAAAATATTCTTCTGTAGGAGATAGGAAAAGAGACTCTGGGAATATATATATTATACCAATATTTCAGAGTTTGTTACCAAAACGCTATTCTCCGTCAAGAACCAGAGGTCTTAACGAAAGTAAAGATGAGTTTGATTATTCAGTTGAACTTTGTTTATGATCAATATAATGTTTAAAACTGTTACAAAAGTTTACTTGCTGGTAGTATTAGAAGAAATCGGTAAAACAGTAGTTAAACCTTTTAAAATTGCTTAACCAAAAAAAAAAAATCGTTTGAAATCCTCAGAATTTATAAAAGATAAGGACTTTGTCTTGGATTTCTCTCTGACCACAGTTGTGCAATGTAAAAATGAAGACGAGTTGCTTAGGTTACGCTTGCAAATAAATGAATGTATACATTCAACGTATTATGATGTTGAAAGCATTCCCTCATTAGACAAACTGCTTAATGCAGTACACATAATGGTACGTCCTTTATCAAGAAGAAATGGAACATGGCATTTATTTTTTTATTCAGTGCAAAGAGCATTAAAGTTAAAAAATGTGCCAAAAGTATTAAAATCCGAAATTTTAATGTTGTTAATTGGCGACAAAGTTGTCAATATTTCGGTTTATATTAATGCTGACAACTGAGAATTTAGAAGAATAAAACATTTGTTGTGAAAGGGTACGAATATTCTCATTTTGTTTTCTTGGAGAATTTTAAGAAAAGTAAACGGCTCTCAGGACATAAGTTTTCTAGTCTTACATAGTGTACCGCATTATATAAATTATATAAACATATATATTACACTACTGGACATTAAAATTGTTACACCAGGAAGAAATGTAGATAAGAAAATTATATTTATTGGACAAGTATCTAATACTAGAAATAACAAGTAATTAAAATAACAAGAAATTTAGGTGCACAGACCCTGAGAAAACAATACCGAACACAACCACCTCTGGCAGTAATAACAGCACTTATACGCCTGGGCATTGAGTCAAACAGAGATTGGATGACATGTGCAGGTACAGATGACTAAGCAGCTTCAACACGATACCACAACTCATCAATGTAGTGACTGGCGTATGCTGATGAACAATTCGCTCATCAACCATAGATCAGAAGTTTTTTATTGATTAAACATCTGGTTAACGTAAAGGTAAAGGGAAGTGTCGAGAATTTTCCGTATCAAGGAAGGTCCGTACAATACCGGCAACACGCGGTAAGGCATTATCCCGCTTAAACGTAGGGTTTCGCAGGACTCGTATAAAGGGTAGAAGCACAGGTCGTAACACACTAGAAATGTAACGTGTACTGTTCTAAGTGCCATCAATGCATCCAATAGCATGTATCCAATAGCACTCCATACCATCATAAGGAGTGATGGACCAGTGTGACACTGAAGAATGTCGCTACCAATGTGCGTTCACCACGATGTCACCGAATACGGATGCGACCATCTTGATGCTGAAAACATAACCTGGATTAATCTGAAAAAAATGAGGTCTCTCCATTCGTGCACCAAGTTAGTCGGCATACCATTGGAGATGCCCTTGTTTGTTATGCAACGTCAAGGGAAGCCGCAGTCATGGTCTCCGAGCTGAGAGTCCATGGAGCTGCAAACATCGTCGAACTCTTACTGCAGACACTTGTTGTCTTGCAAACGACCCAAATTTGGACTCAGGGCTCGTGACGTGGATGCACGATCCATTAAGTTCATGCTGGTAACATGCATATCTTCTCGGCTACTAATGACAGGGAACCGTTGAGGTCCAGCACGGCGTTACGTGATGCCTTCCTGAATCCATGGATTCGATATTCTCCTAACAATCATTGAATTTCGCTAACGCGAGCAGCAATACTGTGATACGATAAACCGCAATTCTGGTACACTACGATTCTACCTTTATCAAAATCAAAAACGAGCTGGCATGCATTTCTGCTTCTTGCACGAGGCATCACAACAACTTTTCACCTGGTAACAACATTCAAATGTAATTCATGTATGAGAAACCGGCTGAAAAATTTTCTCATTTAAACATATTGTAGGTGTCCCTACATACAATATATATTCGCCTTTGTTTGAATGCGCAGAAAAGCTAATCATTTGTATATCATAGCACCTCCTTCCTTTCTTTAAAATTTCACGTCTATAGCACGTCACCCTCTTGGTGTAGCAATTTTAATGGCCAGCAGTGTTTATAAATATAAGCTACATTTGTACATATAAATATTTTTGAATAATTAGACTAATTGTTTTTTAAATCGTGCACATTCATATACACCGAAAAGAGCCAAAATGTTACGAACACGCACTGAATAACACATTACACCACATTCTGACTGAAAAACAGCTGCTACTTGCCTTGATTGGATATCACAAGTTCTTGGTAGAGGACTGCAGATGGATTGTACCAATATTCTAAGAAGTAATCACGTTAAGTCGAGATTGTTCGACAGGAAGATGTTTGATCTCTGAGCTGCCTTTCGAAAAAAAAATATACTTATGTGACCTATCAGATTAAGATACATGGAGTTAGGGGGCCAGGATATTAATTGGAATTCATCTGTATGCTCCTCGAACCCTACTAACGCAATTTTAGCCTTTTGACACGGAACGCTGCCCTGCTGAAAGTCCAATTTCCAGTTGAGAAAACAGTCGCCATATAAGGGCGAAACTGATCGCAATTATGCTCAGGTAATCTATTAAATTCATGGGGCCCTTTTACCAGTACTAAGTGTCTCAGAGTCACCCATGAGAACTTTCTCCAAAGCATAATACCACCTACCACCATCACCGGTCTCTGTACATGGATGGAGCAAATGTTACACTGTGGAAGACGACAATGAGAAATTGTGTTTCATCCAACCAGGAAATTCTGTTCACTTTCTTATGGTCAAGTCTCAAAGTTTTAGATCCATCTCTAGTCATAGTTGGCAATGACGCTTGGTCAACAGAGGCCCAGTAATGGAACTTCTGCTGTGCTGTCCCATATCCAACTGGAACTGCATCGTATTAGGCTGTCTACTGACCCACTGTCTTGAGTCGATTTTACTTAACTAAGCAGGACAATTTCCGGTGTTCTTTTGATAATGAGTAACTTACCTTCTGCAGCAGAAGTTTTATATCATTCTCTCTTAATTACGTAGCTTTCACGTTATCTATATGATTTCATTGAAAAAAAAGTGGAAGGATACATAATTTTTAGGCTCAATTGTGTATAAATACATAATTATTTAAATATTGTCATTTACAGAAAATGAATGAAATAAACAAATCCATCAATGGATGGTCACGAAAAAGAAAACTATTTAATACTCACATGCGAAAAAGCCGTAAAATAAAACGTACTACATTCGAACAATTAGATTTTCTTACGCAGAATAATTCAAAAGATTTCTCTTCAGTCGTCTGGTCATAAGCACATGCATAATTTTATTTTTATAGTGTTCTTACATTTCGAAGCATAACTGATATAACTAGTGTGTAGATGCGAACTTCCTTCTGATAGGGAAAACGATTCGCTTATTGATTAAGTGCCTTTGCAACAGATGATTTTGCAAAAGTGTACAAATGAATTTTTTTATATTTAGCAACATTAAAAATATAATATACATATAAAATTGTTTTAAGAGTATTATAAAAAGAAAAAAGAAATTGTTTAAATTCAATTTTCTGGCAAAATGAAAGGAAATGACATATTTTTTAAAATATTCTCTTTTCATGAAAAATGTTTCTTTAGTAATAATATTTAGCCTATATATAACAAGGACTTCTGTACAGAGTCTGAACTTGGGGTTTGAAACATATAGTATTGAGGAAGAGATTATTTATTATAACAGTGGAGAGACATTTAAAAAAGTACAGTTTATTTCAATTAATGAAATAACAACTCTGAAAATAATGTGAATTTTTCCTAAATCCTTTTCGACCCCTATATAGCTATACGTAGGTCCCTGTCCTAGCAATATGTATATGCGAAACATTATTATTATGGAAGCATTTTTCATAAAAAGAGAATGTTTTGAAAGTATAATATTTTTCTTCCTTTTTTGCTTAAAGAATGTAGCACAATAATGAAGGGGTGTATTTTATCTATACAAGTGGCTTTTCTTTTGTTGTCTAGGGGTAAGTCACTATGTTCCGGATCTTGATATTCAAAGAAATCAGCAGATAAGTAAATTATGGTTTAATGAAACATTAGATTATTTCCAATTAAATACTGATAACCACTTTATGAGTTATTTCACGGAGCATACTCTCAATCGTCGCTAAGCCTCGCGACACCCACGTTGACCGAAAAACGTGACACCTCGTTCGTCAGACGGAGCCTGTTCCTCAGACGTCTCTGTCGCTTCCTGTCGCTTTTTCTTCTCCCGCAAAACCACAGTTCCGGGAGGGGGGAATGCGTATATTTGCTGGTAGCGCCATCTATTGGTGAGGTTGTAACCTCAATATAATTTTATATTCCCTAATACTTTAAATCCTACAATAATATTCTTAAAACCATTTTATATGCATATTCCAATTCAACTAACACTAATGATAAAAATATTATTCATTTGTATGCATTTTAAAAATCACGGTTCCAAACGTGGTTTGTCCTCTTATGTTTTATTTATTATCTTATTGCTAGTATTGAATTACTGTTATTCTGTTCTTTACAGTAATTCTTTTTTTTTACCAGGTCGAGAAGGAAACTTCGTAAAACTCGACTGGTATGCCATTCAGAACTTGGATGAAGCCTACGATTATTCATCCATCCTTCATTACAGCAGATTCGCCTTCAGCAAAGATAAAACTACAAAACCTACACTCGAACCCAAAAATAAAAGAGCTCGCATCGGTCAAAGAAAAAAGCTTAGTGAAGGAGATATACGCAAGATCAACAAACTCTACAAGTGTTGGAATAAACTGTCTGCAGTTGTTCCATATTAACTTAGTTTAAACTTTATTGTTATTTTTATATTTAAAAATAAATTTTATTTTAATTATGATTGTTTTTCTTATAAAAGAAAAATAAATTTTATTTTAATTATGATTGTTTTTCTTATAAAAGAAAAATAAATTTTATTTTAATTATGATTGTTTTTCTTATAAAAGAAAAATAAAACAGAAAATTTAAAAAGATGGACGAAATAATTAAAACATACAGAGATATAAAATTTTATGCATATGTTTCACGTTCGAAACTCCAGAATAACAAAATATACATTTTTAAGACTTACAGAGAAGAAAAAGAAGCAATAAATATGAAGAAAGAATTCCTTCATTTTAGACTAACTGAATCTGAAAATCAATTACAAGCTGGTATTCTAGCTATTGGTTACTGCGATTTCCTGCACATTGCATTAAGTTGAATATGTCAGACATAAATAAATTAGGTTTACTGGAAAGCTCTATTCGTTCCGGTTACAACAAGTTTCAAGTTCGAAAGGCTTGATTTAGCTTAACCAACCATTTGAGACCATATTCGGAAACCATCGATGGTGTGGCAATATTCGAAAGAGGTACGCCATAAGTTGAGAAAAATTTGAATGATCGTGTTAGTATATGCATAATTCTACTAGCACAGAAACGAATCGAGCCTTTCTTGTGCCGGATAATAACTGAGGATGAAAAGTGAATTACCTATGAAAAATTACAAGGAAAAGAGCATATTAAGCATCCATAAAACCTGCCACCTCTACCTCTAAGTTTAAGGTGAGCCTGAGTGAGAGAATGTTGTGTATTTGGAAGGACATTCAAGAAAAATGCATTTTGAGTTGCTGAAACCAAACGGAAAGCTAAAATCAGAGTGGTTCTCTCAGCCATTGGATAATTTACCAATTGCAGAAAAGTGCAGAAATCATTCCAAGAAAAGTGACTTGACATGTTCAATAGAAAGGATATACTGCTTTATGATAATATCAGGCTATAATGTTCTTCGAAGACTGGTCAGAAACTTTTGTTAACTCCACCATAGTCTTCAAAAATCTCAAGAATGTTTTTTCTAATTTGGCTGCGGAATGGTACTTTTACCTTTGCAGACCTAGTACACTTCCCTGGAGCTGATATAATTTTATAGTGCGGCATCATATAGGCGACACCAATTGCCCCGAGTAATTTTGGCACTCAGTTTCCTAACCAGAGGGAGACACCTGAGCTCTGATGATGCGAAACTGTATTTAGAATTTAATTTTGCCAATTGCACCCTAGCTAAACGTACACTCAAGGGAATTTTAACATACCGCATAATCCTACGACATGGACACTATCGGTTTCTGCCTCATGAAAATCCACCGACTTGGGTCGAAGTCGGACCCACAACATTGTTTGCAGAAGGCCAACGACAAACCAACTACGCCACCCAGACGGTACTCTCAAACATGTAGACGTAGAAGATTAAAAAGCACTAATCAATTTTTCGTCTCTGGGGTTAAGTCCCTTTTTAAAAATGGGATATGCAAATTGCCTTCTCGATGACAAAAAATCATATATAATGATGGTAATTATATTATACAATAAAGTTTATTCGAAGTAAGAAAAATGTATTATTTAGATTTTTTATATATTTCAAAACTGATTAGAAATTTTCAGTTGACCAAATGACAGCTGAAAAAGAAATAGTTTAACGGCGTGTTGGAAAGCTAAAATCTTATTCTTTTGACAATCTGTGATTTTTGCATTTTCAAGTTGTATCGATTTTAACCTTTCTAAAAATACCTTACTTTAGCCTCTAGGATAGTTAGAAGACTTTAACTTATTTTTAAATAACCGTTAATACTGGACCACGCCAATTTGAATGGCGAAAAATGTAAACACAGTACTTCGTTTTTGCTTATAAAAATGGAACGTCTGATATGAACCAAAACATGTATCTTTTATTGTAAATTGAGCCTTTTATTTTTATTTACTAGTCGATTAGAAGCCTCACTGTATACATTAAAATCAATTTATCACAAAATGTACCTTTTCTGAGAAACTACTGTTCACAGGTATGTAAATTATTTATGATATACTTATAAGGATGGCTAATATATACTAAAATGAGCTTTTTGTAAAAAACTCAAAATTTATTTTTTACGAATTTTTTATGTGAAAAATGGGTCAATTTCGCAATGTTTGATAAGGTATTTCATAAATTATTAAAATTTCAAAATTAACTAAAAACTCATTTCAGTATAATGAGAAATATGTACTTTAATTGTATGAAAAGTTTCAAGCATGTACATAAAACAGATTTTGAGAAAAGGTACATTGAAAACAGCCAATTTAACATTGTCAGTATAGAGAGAAAGAGGTTTCAAACTTCACTTAATATAAAACAAGAACACGAATATTTAAAAATAAAATCTACTGGATTACATAAATAGAAAGAGTTATTTGATTTATTATTCTCCTTCTAACAAATTAATAATAATAATTATTAAAAAGTTGTATGCTACTACGCCAACGGAAATTTAAACAGTAATGTAATTAAAATATACATATACACTACGAAATGAAGTGATTAAAATCTTTCGATATACTGCATATTAACTATATAGATATTCTCAATACGTATAATCTCATGAGGTTACATTAAGATAAATGCAGGACTTTCGACGTTAATATGCTTGAGTGATTCTTTATATCCCAAAGGATTTTCTATCTTGAGAAAACGCAAGTGAAGGGTTCTCGTAAGGATTTAGCGATTTTTGTCTATTTTTCGACTCCATCCTCTTTTGTTTTTGTTGCTGCATTTTTGATGTTCAGTTTCGCTTTTATACAAATAGCTTCTAAAATATTAACTATTGTTAGATACATCTGGGAAAATATGGAGTTTGATTCAATGTAACTAATGAACCAAGTAACAATTGAACTAAACTGTTTGAGGATTTTGTATGATTTATTTCTACAGCTATCTGCAATATGTTGAAGTAAATTAAGCATTACATTGTTATTCATTATCTCTCTTTCTTATCTAGTACAGAAATTCTAGTTGAGAACTATTTTAACTTTTTACTTGTACCTTTTTCAAGTTAATATTATAAAATATTAAAGAGATTTCATAAGTTCGATATTTGTAAATGGATGAAAAAGTTAAAATCGGGTAAAATGTGATAGTCAAGAATTTTAAAGTCATTTAAAACTAAATATTCTAAAATGGCCACTAAATATTATTTAATTACTTTTGATTTAATAACTGAGTGATCCTGGTCACGAACTCATAGCTTATATTACTTCTATAGAGTCTTAATACCCTCAAGATTCGGTTTATAGAAGGGATATTTCTCGTAAGAAGAAATAAATTTTATTTCGTTTGATTTTATCCTTTTTCCAAAGCTTAAGAAAATTGTCTAAATGTAATTTAAGAAATACATTTTTCTTGATTATCTTTTTTTTTTCGATATTCTTTTGTCTAATGATCATCCTATTATTGATAATTGGATTGATGTTGGGGATTTATTTCCATTGATAAAAAAACAACATCGGTACGAGATAGAGTTTGATGCATTTTAAATCCTTTGATACCGATGGCCCTTATGTTTGTATGACGTGGAAATTTGGTGAGTAAGTTTTCAACTCGTGTTTTCATCGCACTTGAAAGTAGATCCCAAATGCAAAGTCTATCCTAGTAATCTTTACTTTTTTTCGACGTGTGACTATGTCAAATCCTTCTATTGGGAAGTTTATTATGGGTCATCATTTTTCGGGTTTAGTAATGGTTAACCCTCAAGAATACATAGAAGTCTTAGCCAAAGATATTTCTGAATGAATATAAAATAGTTCGGAGTATCAACTGTTACATAATGTGTTTAGGTATGATTTATTTAATTAAAATCTTTCACGTAAAGGAAAAAGTTCTAATCCATATTAACTGTAAGGCATTGAATAATTTTAACAATTACCAAATAAAAATATTTCCATTTCTTTCCAATTAAGTTTTTCTCAATTATATTAGTAGTTACATTTTTTATGAAATATATGCTGAACTTATTTTAGAATACGTGCAAAAACATTTCTTTTCTCTGTATTCCAAAAAGTTAAATAGTACATCAAAAATTTTAAAAAATTTAATTTAAATTTAAATAATTTTTTTTAATTTTTTACAATCCGTATGGTGTAAATTAATATAAAGGGGAAAAATTTGTCCCTTTTTTTAAAAAAAGCATCAAAAATTTTTCAAAGTTAAGGGAAAAAAAACTACAATTTCATTCACAATTTTCTTATAAAGTAAATGTTAAAAACAACTATGGGATTTGAATGTATAACCATTTTTAAAAATGATTGTTTTATATAATCTAAAAAAATTAATTAAAGTTTCTAAAAATTTAAAAAAATGAATTTTTCCCTTTTAAGTAAAATTTTTAAAAAAAATAAAAATTTTTTAAATATTTTATTTTGATTTTAAATTCCCGAAATATATGTTTTTGATAAAACCAAAATATATCTTTTTTTATATCTTTTTTATATTTTTCTCATAAAGGCATACCTACTGTACTAAAATATATTTACACAAATAAAATTTTATTCGGAAAATCTTTAAAAATGTTATACATTAAGCACATTTTTAAAATTCTTGTTCAACGAATTATTTAATTTTGAATTATTTATCATTTTTTGTAATAGAGAGAGTTGCTTACATTACTTAAAATCTAAACAAGAAATTTTGATTAAAATTTATGGTTTCAGAGCGTATATAAAAGATATTTAATTTAGACTGAAGACTCAATTGCAGGGGGAAGATTCGCAATTTCCCTTTTGGGAAAAAATTTTACATTCCTTTTAAATTTCAAATTAAAACTCCCCACACAATATGTGATTTTGTTTTCATGCAATATTTAAACTTTATGTTTGTGTTTTAGATGACTTTTTTTAATTTGGGATTTTTTTATATGCGCCCCTTTTTAAAAAATTTTCCAAATTAATATCCCAGAAAGATGCAAAAGTTCCCCGGGGTTGAGCCTTTTAACGTGGGGGGAGTTTTTCCAGTAGCCAAAAATAACATTTCTGTATTCGCATTCTTTTCCCCTTTTAAAAAAAAAAACCTTTTCCCAAAACACGGATTGATGGGTCACCATGGGTCATATTTTTTAGGCTGGGAAATAAATTTTGTCGTTGGGGAATTTTAAAAAATTTTTGTGTTTTTGATCGGATAAGGAAAAATTTTATGTTTTATTGGAAAAAATGCTACGGGGCTTGTTTTGAAAATTTTTTAAGGCTGTGGGTAATTTTTTCGCGAACGCAAGATTTTAAGGGACAACGAGGTTTAAAAGGTAGGGAAAGTGTCGAAGACGGTAAACATATAATTCAACGGGAAAACGTATGGGGATGTATTAAGCGGGGGAGGGAAGGGAAAAGGAATAAATAAGCAAATCCTCTGAAGTATTCTTCGTATACATTGCCAAGTTATTTTTATTGCATTCCAAATCTTCGGATATTTTTTTTGAACAGCATGAACAGGTCGTATTTTAAAATGATATGTTTGGGGACCTTTTTTGGCTGAGGGGCCTCATATAGGGGGCGGCACCATAGAGGTTAAATTAGTATTGCAGCTTTCGCGGTAAAGTATGTTATTATTGAATTCAATATATTGTTTTTGTATGGAGGGGGGCGCAATGGAAATTATGATTGAAAATTGGGTCACGAATATTGATAATTTGATAAGCACTGTGTTAGTGACCAAAGTTATGAAACATTAAAAAAAAAGTATGGAATACCATTTTTTGAAGTTAAGAGGCCGAAGCAAGTGTTTTTTAATGATATTAAAAAAAGTTAAGAGAAACAAAATTAGTCAGAACAATAATTAAAGATTGTTTGATGTTAATTTAATCAAAATTTTACATTAATAGAACTATATTTTTGTGGTAATAACGCAGCTTGTAAAAAAAGGATGTTTTCAATGTGATAAAGATTTTTAAAATCCACCCTTTTTAGATGAAGGATATGAAGCGAACATAAGTATAACTAAAAATATTTTGAAATATTTTATAAAAATGAAAAACAAAGCTTATCTGATGATTAATGTAATTCATATCTTAGAGTAACTCATAGCTAAAGTTTTGAGAAACATTATCAAAAGAATGAGGGCAAATATCACCGTTTTCTACGTAGACGTGCATACGTGATGCATTGGGGAATAGGGGAAGAAAATGAATAAATAAGCAAATCCACTGAAATAAGTAAATCCTTCGAAAACACTGTCAATATTTGTTTATTGCATTCCAAAGCCTTCGGAATAATTTTGTGGATGGCAGTGCACAGAAAAGATCGTATTTCGGAAAGATGTATATATTCGTTCGGGACAACTAATGCTTTAGTTGAGCGAGCTGTTGCCAGCGGCACTTAAAAAATTAAAGTCCTGTAGTAGTTTAGGCTTCAAAGTACAGTATTATTAATTCAATGCATTGTTATTATATGGAGCTGAGCGCAATGAAAACTAAACTAGACTGAATATAGTAAAGCAAATACTGAAAGTTTGAGAAGCACTGGCCCGGGTTTTAAAAGGGTACATATGCCATTTTAAATTTACAAAATCTCATATTCAAAAAATACCCTAGCCACCAGATATGCTAAATTGCTCACTATTTCGATTTTTTTATGAATCTGTCTTGCATGAATATTATATAAAACATTTAACTGTTACTTTTCATTTTTTATTCATGAATATTTTCATTCGGACGAAGAATTTTGAGCATTTACAACGAGGATTTAAGGGTGTTGGAAAGTTTTTAAAACTTATTTTTGACAGTTTGAGATTTTCGCATTTTCGAATTGTATCGATCTTAATCATTCTAAAAATACCTTACTTTAACCTTTAGAGTAATTAGAGACCCTTAAAACATTTTTTTCAAAATAATCATTGAAACAGCTCCAAGCCCATTTGAAAGGCGAACAATATAAATAAAGCATTTCATTTTTGCTTAAAAGTTTAACGTCTGATATAAACCAAAATATGTATCTTTTATAAATTGAGCCTTTTATTTTTCCTTACAATTAGAATTCAGTATACAAAAAACAATTTTTCTAAAATGTAAAGTTTTATGTTCGATGAACTTTTCATGAGAAATTACTGTTCACAGGAATGTAAATTTCTTATTAAATATTTATGATGGCTAATATATACTGAAATGGCTTTTTTTTAAAAAACACGAAAATTTATTTTTTAGTAATTTTTATGTGAAAAATGGGCCAAGTTTCGCAATGTTTTATAAAATATTTCATAAATTATTAAAAAATTCAAAATTTACTAAAATTTTAATTTAGTATAATGAGAACGGTGTACTTAAGTTAAAATTTCAAGCATGCACATATAATAGATTTTTAGAAAAGATATATCGAAAACAGCCAATTTAACATTGCAAGTATATACATAGAGAGAGGTTTCCAACTCCCCTTAAAATTTTTCATATCAATAGGAAAGATCAGCAATAGTTTTTCATAATAGTAGAAAAATAATGAAATAACATAGCGCTTCTCAAGCTGTGAATTGCGCCCCCTGGGGGGGCAAGATAAATCTACGAGGGGAGCAACAGCAAATTGAAAAGTCGAAAACAAAAGATTATTTAAAAAATATATTAATTTACTGAAAGTAAACAAACAAAATACATTCTGACATAATAAAATATAAAATACACATTTGCACTGATATAATACACTTATAAATATATCAGTATACTTACTGCACAATATATTTTATAATTAATTTGACAATAGTAAATAAGGAACAAGATTAATACTTACCTGTGGCACCATGGTTTGTCATATATAAAACTTTTATTAAAGTTAACATTTATTTCTATAATTTGTACGTTTTATAATTAATCCTTTCACTGCCGATTAAAAGTTACGGGATTTGTTCCCCAATTCCACCGTTTTACACGAAGGAGCGCTATGTTTTGGGGAGGGGCGATAAAAAGGAAGAAATCCTTTCAAGGTCCTTTTACAGCATTCCAAAACCTTAAAAAAATTTTAAATAATAAGTTCACAAAAAATGTTTACATTCTTAAGCTTTTAAAAAAAGTTTGGTGAATTCGTTTGCTAAATTGGGGGTTTATATTAAACTGGGGGAATTTAAGAGGTTTTAAATTCTTATTTGCTTTTAAAAGTTTAATTTAAATTAAAAAATTTTTTGCTATTTTTTAAGGGAATAAAAATGGATTAAAAAATTCGCCAAATATTACCAAAATTTAAAAGCCCTTTTCACAAATACAATTAAAAAACCCCAATTGTTTTAAGATTCAATTAATTCAATAAATACAATTTTTACCTTTTTAAAGATTTTAATTTTAAAATTTCCCTTTCACCCTTTTTTAATTAAAATTCCAACCCCTTATAAAATTTGCCCTTTTATAAAATTTGTTTATTTGCATTCTGATAAATTTTCCTTTTCTCACACCGAAAAAAAGGATAGATAAACTTAATTTTTGATCTGCAAAATTTTTTACTGCCCTATAGTGCTGTAGACTATTCCCAATTCCATCTTTGGTAGTTTCTAGATAATATTCTCTATGGCATGTAGTCATTTCATTGTCGTAATGGAAGTTGGTGCATTTTCTGTTTTATACAAATAGATACTTATTTTCACTATTCAAGTTTGAAACAATACTGATCAGTATTTAACAATTTTTTTTTTATTTTATTGGCCTAAAATGGAATATTCATCTGAAGATCATTCTGACATCAACTCAGCACAAAATACTGTGTTAAATGTATTTCCGCCTTTAATGTTAGCAGTAGTGTTTATAAGGTATATGTGCTCTTGTTCTACATTATCTTCTTTGAATCTTCAACAATTAATCGATGCAAAAAAGATTCTGTTTTTGACAGGAAATATTTGAAAAATTAACGAAAAACTTTTTTTTTTCTTTTCAATTCAGATAGCACCCAAACTCAGAACTGTGGAACAAATCCAAGCCTTTTAATGCGATCCAAATTAGTTGATCGATGAACACTAAGTTTAAATTTCACGTTCTGGGAAGTTCGAATTTTATTTGTTCTGCTATATTTGCTTGTTTACAGCTTGGAAGTTCAATGATATCTGATGAGCTTAGACGTGGCTCTGTTTACAAGAAATATTCCCCTGTTGATTGCACGACAATGACCGGGTCACTCAGAAAGGTCTGGTGGGCTACATTCTTGCCGCGGGTCGCAGGTTGAATATCGCTGCTCTAACGTCTCTCTTCCCTTTACTTTAAGTAGCATTTTCAATTAAAATAAATCACAGTTCCTTCGTAGGAAACAGTTCCATAAACATACAACGTTTAAACGAAGTTTTCCCAAGATGATTAGTAAGAATCGCGAATAATATCCGTTACCCCATTCCATCAACCCCTAACTTTCAAAATTTAAAGATATTATAATCTCTATTCTTCCATTTTGAATTTTTCTTATAAATATTAAAGACAAGCTTTTAAAATTCTTTTTGAATAGGCTTCTCTCGACAACTTTTTTCTTTTATCTGTTGTAAAAAACTCTTTAAACTAATGGCTTGCTTATTTTTATATATTTATTTTCAAAACATTTTATATTTAAATTGGTAATGCGAATAATAAATATACCTAACAGTAAGAAAACAAGCAACAACAAGCCCAATAACTTTATCTAAAACTCACATTTTCATCCCAAAAACTCTAAGTCACCAAAATCCTTTTTCCCCGCTCAACAGGATTTCTTCGTAAGAAAAATCGAATAATCTTAAATAGATAACAGCTGTATGTTAGGACAGAGGAGAAATTTGCGGAAGCCGCTTTCTGGATTTTCTAAGCATTGCGGACTTCCCTGTGGGAAACGTAAGTGCATTCGAATAGAAAAAAAATCAGACTTCATACGAAAAAAGAATAATACAAGAAAAAGGGGTTGTGAGTAATTTGGGAGCCCAAGTGGATAAAGTTTGATCTGACTAAAACAATATTTTTAGAAAAAAAATATGTTTTAGTTTATATGTTAAAGCTGAGATTAAATAATAAAGTTTACTCATTGTGCAACAAAATATCTTAGTTATTAGCCATATACAAATTAGCATTAATTTATTATTAACTTAGTACCATTTTGAATAATTTAGTAGCATGTATTTAATGTCATATTAAAATTACTGTAATTTTATAAACTAATTGTGTTTCTTTGTTTCTCAGAATAAAATTTTTCATTTAACAATGGAATATTTTTATGCTACATTCTACTCTACTGAAAATTAAAAGGGTTTTAATATGAATATATAATTAATTCAAATTAAATTTCTAACTGCACACCTTTTTAGAAAATATTTAAACACTAAATTAAACATTTTTAAAGCTTACTATATATAAAGCTTTTTTTTTCTATTACTTGATTTAAATTTGATAAAAAAAATTACAATATAAAAATAATAGTATGATTTTTTGTTTACATCAGGTAAAATTAAATACACCACTAAATAGAATACTTTAAATACACTTATAAAGAATGGAACATTGACAGCAATTCAGTTTAACATATTAATAATTTTTATAAATATTTCGTAACTAATGAGCAGTTAACAAAAAGATTTTAATGAGTTCAATACCCATAAATCTGAAGATAGCTTAAGTGTGAAAGAAGGACTACACTGACTTTAAAACAAATGATAAATTTAAAGACGACATGTTGGAATGAAATGATAAATCTTGAATTTTGAGTCTAAGTAAAGGATCAATTTTATACTTTAAAAGAAAATTGCCCCTTTTTCTTTTCTTATCTTTAAAAAACACGATATCTTTAATAGATTAATCTTAATTGAGCCTAGTAACAAAGATTTGGATGTAAGATTTAGGTTAAATTCTTTTTTTCAAAAAAACTTGCAATGCAAAGTGGTTTAAGTAGGTATTTAAAACGTTGGCGAAATTCTAATGAGTTTTACGCTCCTGTACATATTAATGAAGTCCAAGTTTTTATCTACAAAAAAAAAAAGTAACTGTAATGAAATAGTTACTTAAAGTTTTTAATTGTTTCACCAAGTGCAGAAAATATAATTTTTCGTCTAGTACATTTTTACATCTTCTACCAATTTTTAAATTTACGTTTTTTTTTGCTACTTTTAATAGATGATAAAAATGTCTATCCCAAAGAGATTGGTAATGTACTATTAATTTTACTTCTGTGTTGAATACATTTAAATTTAGAGTATATTTTATTACAAGTTTAAAAAAGAAATGTAATGTTGTGTTGCTAAAACTATTAAAATTAATTGTTATATCACTTTCCTTTTGCAGACATCCCCCTCAAAATGAAAATTATCTCTGTTTGTTCAAAAATGAAGCAGAAGAAATTAATTAACTAAAAGTTTAGAATAATTTGTAAAAACATTAAGCAAAATAAAAGTGATTCAACCTCAATTAAAAGATAACGGAACAAAGAAGTGGGTTTGGAATAGATTACAAAGGTTTATTTCATATCTCGTTTTCTAAAAATTAAACATTATGTTTTTATTAACTCTTCTGTGTTACATCTTTTTAAAAAGGTTTTTAAGAAAGTTTCATGTTTCTGCTTGTGATAAATTTGTTTGTTTTTGTTCTTTTTAAAGGAAAGGAAAGCAAGAAAATTTCTTATAAGAACTTTTCTAATTTGTTATCTGCTTTTCTTGTTTGGATAAACATTTATACTCGTTTTATAATCTTAATGTTCATGACTATACATTAAGCAGTTAAAAAGTTTTTCTCATTATAAGGCAAATTTCAATCCTCAAGAGAAACATTTTTTAAAGCTAAGCCGAAAAATATTGTTCCTTAGTTTATATTAGTAAGATTAGGTAAAAAGTCCTTAGTGGAATCAAATTACAAGAAATATTCTACCGTAATTTGAAAATAAATAGAATAATTTATAATTTTCTTAACAAAATAGTAAAAATTAATTTATGATTTGTAAACATATATATATGAATGGAATAATGTGTGTCTTCCCTTATTTTTACATTTTTAAATGAGTGGTGAGCATTTTAATACAATTATTACCAATGTGTTTTTTTCAATTCCTGATATTAGTCCATTCTCTCCTTATATATATTTTTTTTTTCTTGTTCAAATTTTAAACTTCATAAAATATTTTTTTATTCACCCACTCGTTCAAATCATTTTTAAAACGTATAGGAGGACTTTTTGAAGACATTACTTTTTCTTTTAACCAAAATTATAAATTTTGAAGGGGCCAATTTTAAACGGGGTTTCTTTTACTTTACTGTGTTATTGGAATAATTAAATTTATTTAATGAATAAATAGTAACAAACAAAAGTAATAGTCCAACAGCATATATAGAAAGGAAAATGGAAAATTGTAAGGAAAATCGCTTTCTATTTTGGCACTTAACATTGTACATACATATTCATATTAATCGCAATTTTTTAATAAAAAGTAACTAAAATAAATTTTTCTTTGTTGATCCAAGTTGGATTTGACTTATTTTTCTTATATTACTTGTTATTGCTTAGTTTACCCACACACTTAATAACTTTATTACTTTTCTTAATTACTTCTCAAATCAAATCAATCAACTATTACACATAATTCATCTTAATTAATACATTTCTCTTGATTAAATACAATAATCAAATAAAATCAAACTACAGTTTGCCAAGTTAAAACACTCTCAAGAAACTTTATTCTTCTCTTTTACACCTGACCACGCCTGCGTGTCGCTCTCTCCGAAAGAATTCCATTTCCTTCGGCCCACAATAGTTCAACACTTCTCACCTCCAAAAATAACAAGGGATCGTCTCTTTTTCTGACCGTACTCTCCAGGATCAAAAATCTCTCTCCAAAACACAGCTAACCCTTCCGATTCACGCCAACATTCTATAATCATCGCCAACAGTAGTCTCAGACACTACAAAGGGACAGAAATAAATTTTGTTAAATTACCTTTTTTCCCTCCAAGGTAATTTTCTTCTCTTTAAAATTGTGAAATATGCTTTTCAACCAAATACTTTTTCTTCAAGTATTTCATTAATATTTTAAATGTTGATTTAAGTACTCGTATGTGAAAACTTTAAGAATAAAAGAAAGAGGTGAATCTGAAAATATATATTTTTGCGAATCTAATATTCAAAAACGTTATTAATTTGATTGTAGTTTACATGCATATATTTCAACACTATTCATTTGAGAAAATATACTCTTAAATCTAATTGGAGGTTATCAGTTAAAGTTAATTTCATGTACGTTTTAAAGTTAAAAGAACATATTCTCATCGGTTCATTTTTTCACAGTTCCTACTATTATATATAGTTAATTCACTCAAAATATATATTTATTTATATATAGTATATATCTTATTCAAATTATCAATCGTTAATAAAATATTTTTTACTCAGTCATTCAAGTTCATATAGTTTTTTTAAACTTGTAGTGGATTACAATTGATGTTATTACAAATTTTTCAAATATTAATTCATTAATTAAATTTTATTTTTAATTTTAAATTTCTTCTGTATTATTTCTGTCAAAGGTACTGCTTACTGCAACAGATGGCGCCAGTACGTTTTTCTAACGAAATGGGAATTGACTAAAAAAAAATTATATATATTACTTCTTTGTCATAATTATACTATTACAATTCAAAGCATAAAGCATTAAAAGCACTTACGGTATATGTCGCAGGGAAATGATTAAATTAGGGATTTGGTCAAATCCCTAATGGAGATGATCAATTCACCCAAGATGTTAAAATAAGATATCTGTAAGGCTATTTCCCTAAGGAAAGTAAGTGATTGGATCAAATTCCTAATCTGTTTCAGTGAAATAATTAAATAACATTGTCAAGAGTTTAAAAGTGTTCATTTAGCAAATATGTGCATTATTAAAAGCAGAGTAATTAATACAACTGTAATCATTGAATTACGAGTTATTTATTCAAAAATAATTAACAAAATAATTAGATAAAGAAGAGGATATTTTTTTAAAAAAAAGGTATATTTATAGTAGAATTTTAATCTTTTTTTCTTAATATATACATTAAGGTAGTATAGAAATAACCAGCTTCATTTGCAACACCTTTTTTTCACATTTATTATTTCCCTTTTTAAAACCTTTTTATTATTATCAAAAGCTATTTTTTATCTATAAAGAGGGTGTGATCGAATTCCCTAATTTGTTTGATTACATTTTTCAATTTAAATTTTATCCAGTTTCTAATTTTCAGCCTTACAAAAGATATATATATATTGATCGTAAGACATAAATCTTTATAATATATATAATATACTAAATAAAACTAAAAAAATGATATTTAAGTCAAATTTTGTTTTGGTGCGTCACGTTAGAATTCTGGTATGGACGTGAGGGGAGAGGGAGGAGTTAAAAGGGAGTGGTAACAAGCGAAAACAGAGCTCTACAAATGCTGACTTGTTCATTTCATCATTTCACTAAAACAGTTCGGGAATTCGATCAAATCACTTACTTACATCAGGGAAATGACCTCAAAGAGCCGTTATTTTAACTTCCAGCGTGAATTGATCCTCTCCTTAGGATTTCATGAAACCCCTTTCCTCATTTTTCGGCAACATATACATATTTTTGTCCAAAACTGTTTGAATTAATTCTTGAAAGATTGTATAAGTATTCTTTGATATAATATGTAACATTTTTATAATTTTGGATGAATAAATTGACTAAAAAATATTTACTGAATTATTTTTAAGATATTAAACCAGTCAAGAATACCATTGATGTTATCTGCTAACACTTGTTAATTTTTTTTTACTTTAAAATATTTTACTTCATTTTACATAAAACTGCTTTTGAGTACATTTCATGTTCAGAATTTCTAAAGAATGTAGTAACAAGAATCAAGAACAATGTATCTTGAAGATAGAAAACTAAATGTATTTTTTAAAGATATTTAAACTTAAATATGTGTAATTACCAGATTTAAAACATAGCTCTTCTTAAAATGTTCATCCGATACGTACTTAATTAGTTATATTTCAAAATGAAATTACATGTTATAAATAAATAATATTTTGTATATTGTGTTTCTCTCTCTCTCTCGGAATATTAAAATACATATGAAAAAGCATATGATATCCAGTAATTTATAATGAAAAATGCATTTTAATGCGAATATTTTCACAAAACACTATAATGAAAATATGAAAAATTATTAAAATAGAATCTTTTGAATTCTCAAAATTACAGAATATATATTTATTTTTAAAAGCAGATGCAATGTTGAAAAATTTTCACATTAGTTGGAAACTGTTACACTTTGAAAATTTTTGCGCCAAAGCACACAAGTAGAGTTTTTTTCATATTAAATACAACAAGAGTTATATTATCTGGACTTAAAGAACGAGAGTTGAAGTAAAAATAAGGAACTCTTGCAAAAGGCCAGACAATAACTTGTCGATAAATCAATATATTACAAAAAAAATCTGATGCAAAATTTTCAAAAAAGTTCCTGTTTTGTTGCATTTTGTATGGCAAGAACAGATTTATTCTCACTCCATTGAAGAACATTCTCAATTCTTAAATCCAAAACAAAGTTGAATTAAATGTTATGTAAAAATACTATGCTAAAATAATTACGAAAAATTTATATGTAATGCACTTATCAATAATACCATTTTTTCCATGTAATTTTCCTTATTATAAGTATTCGACAGAATATTTATAATTAACGCGGGGATTATAAAGTTGCAATGTATTGCATTGCATTTATATCACACTGGGATAGTAAATTTTCACTTTTTGCAAAAATCAATTTTTGAATATATATTTATTTATATATATCTATACGTATTTTTATCATATATTAATTTGATTTCATTATATATATATATATATATATATATATATATATATATATATATATATATATATATGATTCTTCAGAAAATTAAAAAAAATTAATACAAAATATGGATATATATATATTTTTATATATAGGTCAAATTTTCCCACTAACAAAGATCACATCCAAACAATAACACTCGACAAACACATAGACAACTGGGGAAAATCACAATGAAGGACAAAGAGTAATCGAGATAATAAATATAAAAATGGATGCTGCAGTGCTATGAACATTACTGACTTAGGACAGTTTTATTAAAAATAAATTATAAAAAATTTAAAATTTTTCAGCAACCTTCCCCCTTTTTTTGTAAATAACACTGAGCAATAACCAATTTTGGGGGAAAAATGGATGAAATATCTAAATCCATTCAAAGAGGTAACTTACCTAAAAAATTTCACTTCAAATGCAAAGCCCCCCTAAACTTGGGGGAAAAACAATTTTTTTCCCGATTCTATACCCCCAATACAGATTTAAATCAAAAATTGAAAATAGCCCAACAAAAGATTAAAATGGAAATAAAATTAATAATAGTTATATTATGATAACTATAATAAATATAAAAAAATTATATAATAATATATATATATATATATATATATATATATATATATATATATATATATATATATATATATATATTGTAGTGTGTTTTATTATACTTTTTCATTTCCTAAATAATCATAAAAAAATTTGAGTTTATATGTTTTTATCTTAAGAAAATTCTATTATGTTCATGATTATTTTAAAAAGGTTAAAACTGATTCATTAATTCTTATTACAGACAAAGAGAGTTATTTATTAGAGAAGCTAAATAGGTAAAAAGTATTTAAAGTAAATGATTATAATGCGTTTCTTCTTAATTGGATTATTTACGTGCTCTTAATGCCATTAAGTTGAAAAACTTTAATATTTTAACTGAAATTTTCTTTCAATTGCATTTAAAAATATTTAAAAGTTTTGTAGATTTATTAACATTTCTTCCCCTTCTAATTGAAGAAACATTTTATAAGTTTTTTGGGTAGTGCACATTTTTAGTGCAATTTCGTAAGTTGCCAGTCGCTTTTTTTCCCATTTATTAAATTTTCAGATTGTTTGCTAAATTTGTCAGAAAGATTAGACTTTGTTTTTCAGAAAAGTGTCCATTTTTCTGTTTAAACTATTTGTTTTCATACTAAATTTAAAAACTAATCCACATAGTTCATTGTCCACTCGCACTACTGTTGCACATGACTCTAAACATAACTGTAAAATCTTGTGTTGGCTGTTTCTATGATTCACTTTGCACACCCATGGAACAGGCCATTTTATTTCACAATACTGAAATAGATAGCCAATATTTATGGCAAGGTTTGGCGAGTTCGAGCTTCTCAACCAATCTCAAGGGAACAGAATGTTTTCCAGAATTGTTCCATTAATTTATGAAGGAACCTGGGCATATGTAAATGAGTCTTAATATCTAAAATAATTTGAAGTTGGCTGAAAAAGGATGTTGAAAGGAAAATCTTCAGGGATAGGGAAATTTTGAATGAAGATTGGGAATATACTTCCATCAGTTACTTCTCGGAATATCTACGTACCTTTATTAGTCTTGCATAAGACTTGTACTCTTATTGTTATTAGAAAGGTTTAAAATATTCGAATCCAGTGCATTTGTCTGGTTTCATTTTATATCAAATAAGTAATATTTTTAATTATTAATGAAGAATTATTAATTTAATTATTAATACTTGCTCCCGGTGTTAATTGCAACCACATTATAAAAAACGTTATTGATTTTTCCTTAAGTCTATTTCACTATCCATATCACTGTAGCCAACTCAGGTTTGCGACAAGTGTGTATCACTGAAATATAATTGCATATATATTTTAATGAGAACGTGTTGCAACATATCAAATTATAGCAGTTTAGTGTAAATATCCTGAATTTTTTCCACTTGGCTATTTGATGAGATTTGTGATCAGGTAATATGTTGAAAGACAAAGTTGAATAAAAATACAATTCTAATAGTTACTTTATTAACATTATAAGAAAAAATATCTTTTCAAAAGGATAGTTGAATATCTTAATATTTTTCTTTAAACTATTTTATGACTTTCTGCTTAAGAAGATTTTTGTAGTGTTTCATTATTTATAGTATCGGTTTCGGTCGTTTCTAACTTCTGATTTAATGTGTGTTTCACAATATCATTACTTAAATTCTTTAAGGTAAAGTTTTTATTTATTTTTACATTGCTATTCGATAGAAATATCTCAAAACGAAAACTATAGTATTTTTGGATAACTGTCACATCATAAACCTCACATGCGCTTCGGAGATATAGGCTACAACCACGATGAAGGAAGGGACATAGGGAGCTTTTGAACGCAAGGTCCTGAGAAGCACTTTTGGCAGAATTCAAAAAGTTGTATCTGAATATTTGCAACACCAAATTATATCGAATGTTTAAAACCCAGATGTTGCAGATGTATGTATATTACATTAAAGTAAACCTACTGAATTCCACTGGTTATGTTATCCGTATGAACAACAGTACTAATACACTAAAAGAAACATGTATGGCTTGACCTTTTAACATTAACGAAACCTAGGTTGACAACATTAGAAGATGTAAACCTAGGTTTCGTGCAGCTTAAATGGAGCAGAGGATGATTATGGGGTTCTTAAAACACAAAATTGTAGGAGATTGCTTGCCAGTAGAGTTTCATTCAGAATACAATTGGTTATTCTGAGTAGCCATGTGACAATTGATGATGGTACTGTCATATCTTAAGAGATCAGCTTTTTAACTTTTTACATCCGATAAAATTGAGGATTTGCAAAATATAAAAATGAACAATGTTTGTTGTAATGTTTGATACAAAAACCTAGTCTCGTTAGGGAACTATGATATATGTAAATAGATAATATTGTTTAGGTAGATATATAGTGGATTTTTTGTGTTGACGTGTATGACAAAGTACACAGACAGATACGACAAAAATTTGATACGGCCAAATGCTAGAATCACGGCGATGGCAATGTTCTTGGTCTAGCCTGTGTACAATGTACCCATGTTAAAGTTAATTTTAAAAAAATGGCACAAAATATGGAAAGGCAGTTAAAAAAGTAGTTTTAGATCCAACTACGTGCCCTCGGGCAGTACTAGCACTCCAAATATCTTTTGATTCATCAGGCAGGATCTTCATACTTTTGAAGTATTTTGTCCTTAGTCTAATATGTTCGTCACTATCTTAAGGTTGCTTTTTAATTCTGATAATGAAATTTTTTTAGGTGGGTTTGAGAAAAGCTTCTGCTTTGCGACTGTGTTGTCACCATACGCCGTAGTAGAGAGAGGTGCAGGCTCAATAGTTTTGGCTTCGTTGGCAAGATAGTTGATCAGCTTGTTCCCCTCGATATAAACGTGGATATATAGGAAATTAAAGAGGAGAAAATGCAAAGAAAAAGCAGCTGAAAGAACAGACAAGGGATAGAAAAATTAGGCATTATAGAAGTATTACTATAATGCCTAAGCTTGCCGTGAGATTTACCTGTGTAGATAAACAAGCGAATTAAATAACTTGATCTGATTGATTTTAATTTTTAAAATTTTCAGACTAAGTAAATACGAGTACTTAAATCTAGTGGCAAGTTTTTATATCATAAATCGTGTAACGACTTTTATAAGTTGATAGCAAAAAATGTTTTAAAAGAAAAGTTTGTTTTATTCTGTTTAGATCACTTGAATAAAAGCTTGCTTTTAAAAAGATTTTTTACTTTTAATTTATATAAGTTTGTATGCTTATAGAAAAATTTCCGTTCCACAAAATGCCAAGTGTTTTATATCATTTTGAAGAGAATTTAATACTAAAATCAAATAAAAAGCCATAATTCATACATCTGTCACGTAAACAAAATTATCCTGCAATAACTATCTATATTAATTAGATACTGCTGATAGCAGTTAGTTATCAGAATTTAGTGGGTAGTCCCTATTTTTAATTACAGCTTGGCATCGCTGTTTCATTGAGCTAAAAACAGTTTTAAGCTTTCTATTCATTATTACATGATGACAGGAAAATTTATATCCTCAATTATTTCATTTTTATATCATGGGTACCTCATTCGAACAAGAATTTTCAAACGGTGCCACAAGTTTTCGATAAGATTGAGGTCAGGACTGTTTCCTAGCCAGGACAATGACTCAATGATCTTAGAACACTAACACTCATTCAATTACCTTACTGTGTGGCAAGGAGCAGAATCTTGCTGAAAAATAAATGAAGCAGTGTTCGTAAATTGATGCCTGACGCAAGGCAGAAGCTTGAGTTCTAGAATGGTGTCAATGTATTTTATTACCGTGTCCAAATCGATGACATGAAGGCGACTGATACCATCTGTCTAAGTGAAAAAACTATGTGGGTGCTACACCGTTGCCTGAATGCAGTCAGAATGTAGCATTTCTTCTATTTTAAGTCTTACATATTTTAGGCTAGAACTACCGAATAATGATATTTTAGTTTTGTCCCTCCATATAACTTGGAACTAATAAAAATTTGTCCACTTAATGTGTTTCATTGCCCACTGTAGTCCTTTTAGATCTACTGTGAACTGAGATACCATTTTTTCGTGGAATTCTATCTTTTATTCTTACATCTGCTAATTTACTCCTGATTGTTTTTGAACTGACATAAACACCAACATCAATTAGATAACTTCTGATGGCTGTCCATGAAATTCTTTTATCTCTGAGATATAGTATTTTTGTTCTTCTGTCATCAACAGATGTGGTGCACCATTCCTGGCGTTTTCCTGTCTTTTTTTATTAAATTTGTCTCCTGTTATCGTAAACAAAACTGTCAGTCTCCGGATTTAGACACTGAAATACTCACCTGCTATGTAATTTTAACATATGAAATACCACTTTCGTCTCACATGAGTCCATCTTCTCGTTTATTTCATGACATTGCTTTTTGATTAAATATAATTGTTATATTAGCCAGATACAGTCCTGACCTCAATGCTATCGAAAACTTGTGGCACCGTTTGAAAACTCTTGTCCCAATGAGGTATCCATGAAATAAAAATTAGCTAATTGAGCTGTTTCCTGGCATCATGTAATAATGAATAAAGAGCTTAAAACTGTTTTAGCTCAATGAAACATCGATGTGAATCTGTAATGAAAAATAAAGATTACTCCACTAAATTCTGATAACCCACTGCTATCCATCAGTATCCAATGTATATGAATAATTATTTCAGGATAACTTTTTTACGTTACAGATATATGAATTATGCCTTTTTATTTGAATTTAGTATTAAATTATCTTTAAAATGATATAAAATACTTTGCATTATGTTGAACGTAAAATTTTCTATAAGAATACAAACTTAAAAAACATAACTTTAAAAAAGTGTCCTTAATTTCGGTCACCATGGTACAGGCATTCAAAATTCCATTCTTGAAAAATTATTATTTTTACTTACGACACTGTTCAAAACTATATAGAAATCCTGAAAATGTATCAATTATTTCCAAAAGTTAAATAGAGGAAAATACACATAATTGCAGCACCCACACTAATTTTAAGCCGATGTTCTTCATCAAAGAAGGAATTTGAAACCATATATTTCGCTTAATGCTATCCATAAATTCTACTTTAATGCATTTCAATCATAGTATTTTACCACCTGATAGATGATTTATTTTAACTGTCCCACTAATTATTAAATACATATTTGTCTCACATATATAGTAGAGCAAGGTGTATTCTTCTTTCTTTTTTTTTTGAGGTGATACATATACATTTGTTAATTTTTTATAAGGTATTGAAACTAACAGAAGTAAATTTTAAATGAAATAGAAGCTAAAAATATTATTGAAAAAATAACTTTATCAAGATAAAAATGATAAACTTTTTCTTATTTCGTCACCGCATACATAAGTTACCCCAAATATAAGCAGGCAGCAGAGTGTTTTTTGTTAAATTTCAAGCATGTAAATAAAAAGTTTTTTTTTAATTCCTACTTTTCAAGAATTAATTCATTAATTAAATACGATTTATTAATTGTAGTTTGAGATATATATTTCGGTTGGTATTATTCGTCTAAATGGCAGCATTATTGGATAAAACAGATTTTGTTAAATTGTGATGAATATTTAACATAAAATGAATAATTATAAGCTAGTTAGACGTCAGCATTCCTTCTACACTGTTTTAAAGATAAAATATTACCGTTTACATTCAACTTTTATTAAAAATACATTTAAAAATTTAATGTGGTTAAAAAGTTTTTAATGTTAATTTAAAAGCTATTTTGCCACATAATATTGTAATTTTATTATACGTATATACATATTTATATTAATTGTAATTATTTAATAAAAAGTAACTAAAGTAAATTTTTTCTTTGTTGAGCTAAGTAGGAATTGATTTAATTTTTTTTTTTATATATTACTTTTTTTTCTTTCGATCACTGTATATATCTTTACCAAACGTAGGAAAATATTTCCATGTTGTTTCTTGCAGTTATTGAAGGTGTTTATAATGATCATCATTTTGTCGTGAACATAAAAAGTATTCACATAGATTACGGATGGAATTTTTATTGTTATTAAGGAGATAAGTATCTGATTATCTATTTTTCCGGCTTTTGTAAGAAGTAGTCATAAATATTACAAACGAAAGCGAAACTTTCTTTGAGGTTATAGTCTTGGTCTCGCCTTTTGTTTACACAATAAATCAGTTAAAGATAACAGATTAAATAAAATAAAACACGTAATCTCTGTTGGTGGTAATTTAATTAAACTTATATTGGATTAATACGCTTAAATAACATTCGCATTTCATATAAAGATGATAAATATACACTGGTCCTTTTTTCAGTACATATTAAAAGAAATACAAGAAAATGACATAATAATAACTTTTATTAACTTTTATTTTTATAAAAACCATATGATTATCCACAACACATTTACAAGTTTTCTTTACATTGATATCAAAGGCGATAATAAAGATCGTCCTTTAATCAGCCATATATTCTGATTAACACATAAGTCTATGTATTTCTCCTCTTCTTCTAAGGCAACATTTTTCATATCTTTTTTCCCACGTATTGTTCATTCGACGCCAATGTTCAATATCAAAGCATTTTTTTGTCTTGCCTGAAGGCGATAATTATGATCGTCCTTTAGGTTACGAATAGAAATAAATGTAATTAATGGAAGTATTTTCTTCCTCTACGTGAAAAGTCATAATTATCCTTGTTTTGTTCTAAACATCTTGTGATGGCCCACTTTAATGATGAAAAAAAATCATCGTTGCATCATTTACTGAATATAATATCTGTCCAGTTGATCTTTTTTCAGTAATAATTAAAAGTCACGTTTGACAAAAATACTTTCTATCGCTACTTGCGAAATTTAGTCAACACTCCATAGTTGCTATTTGTATTGAAATTCAATGATATTGTAATCAGTCTTATCCATTAATTATAGAAGATTTATTCTTTACCCACCAATTCGTGCATCCTTTGCCCGTTTAAAAAATTATTTTGTTTAAACTTTTCAACAAATATTTTATCATCCATTGTTTAAATTAAACTCATTGCACCCTTAAAGCAATTTTCAACAAAAGTCTTGTATAACGATTCTTCATTAAAATCAATCCTAAATTTCGGCGTTCCTTGAAAAGAGGCGTTATTTTGCAGTATCAGTAAGGGAGTAGTGTTTTAAAATAGTCCTTCATAAAAACCAATTGTATCTTATTTAAAATATTGCACTAATATAGATGATCCATTTTTATATTGAGGAATTGCATTTATTCTTCTTATGGTAATTATGAACATTTTTATGGCATTAATTCCCACATGTTTTGAAAAATCCTCTTTCTACTTGTCTGGAATGTCTAGCCAATCGTTTTCTTACCATATAAAGACTGTAGTTGAATGTACCACAGGAATTTGCCTCTTCTTTTTGTTAACAAAATTTGGTCTTTCACTTTTTGGGCGAAGCTCAACATTGATATTAAGTGCTTCACACATTTTGAACAAGGTGAAAGAATAGATGCAGGAACAGGGTTTTCTTTCTTTTTTAGTTTGTTTGTTTTTCTCCAAATGATTTCATTGGAAGGGGAAGTAGTTTTTATATCAAGAGCGCAGATTCGGGTGTACCTGACCCCGGGAAAGTACAATAGGAATTCCATCGTTAAAATTAGTAACGGAAGAGGATCAAAATAGATTTGGGGTTTTCCCGTTTCAGATCAGTTATGATCGTTGTCCACCAAAAGGGGGTTTCTGATTGCTTCAAGGCCCGTTCAAAAAAAGGGGAAACCCCGAGCGGGATTTCACCGAAAACAAATATAACGCCCCTGTAGTAAGTGGAAGGCAATCTTTAAAAAAAAGGTTCCATAGTAAAAAAATTTTTTACTGATCAAAATCGCTCCCAAAAAATAAAACGCTCTTGACTCACAGCAGATTTAAAACGCATAAAAATAAATGGGTTTTCCCGTCTTTAAAAATTGGCTGATACATTTTATTTTCTTTGTTAAAATTAAAAAATTTCATTGTTGAAATTTCCTTTTTGGTAATATTTTTATACTCAACAATAGCTTGTGGTTAATAAACTGCAGATTTGTATAATAATTGCCACCAATAGGATTTTATTTCTTTCAATCTAAATTTTCATGTATTTTATGCCTGGGAAAATTTCATTTAAACTTTATTAAAAGTTTTAGGAAAAAGGCAAACAATTTTATAAATTACTACTGAAATTCCCAATACTTGAATTTATGTTTCAAATTATAAACTTAAATCCATTGTCATTTATTTTAAGCACAACATTACATTTTACGTAACATACATCATACATAAAATCTTACTTACATCATACATGAAGCATACATACATACATAAATTTTCAACAGCTGTAATAAAAATGCTCTCTACAATCATCATTTTTTTATATAGGTATTATAAAATTTCAAATTAATATTCCTAGCATCCAAATATATCATCAATGAAAAATAATTAAGAGGACTCTAATAAATATTTCTAGTTATTTAATCTTTTTTTCAATGAATAATTTGTAAGATCAGATATCTTTATAAATTTAATCAATTTAAGGGGACACAGTACGATTCAATTGACAAAAATCGGTCAAAAAATCAAACCTCATTTTTTTAGCCTAAATTATTATTTGTATAATTTTCTCTACAAACTCACAAAATTTGAAACCGCTCAGTGTAAAAAACGCAAAGTTGTGATAGTTCTTACGTTTGTTTTTATTCACATCCCAATGGCAAATCAAAATTTTAAACTGACTTATTTCCGAAAGATAAAATAACTAGTTTAAGGTAGACTGTTCGGAATCTGTTTTTTAATAGCGCATAAATGGATATTTTTTAATATTTAGTGTCACTTGAAGAATACATGTATAAAAAATTTTAAAGGGGAAAAAATTATTTAAAAAAAGTTTTTTGGAAAAAATTCTTAGAAAATTTTTTAAAATGTTTTTTTGAAAAAATTTTTTTAAATAAATTTTCCAAAAAGCTGAAAATTTTCAGAGGTTAACAAATTTTTGAAATATTAACTTTTGGCTTTTATATATTTTACGCAACAAGGGACAATTTTAAGAAAAAAACCCATAATTTTTAATGGGGTTGAACTCGAAAAATAATGTAATTTTTTAAATTAGAAGCCTTTTGAAAAAGTCTGGCTATTACGAAAAAATTAGAAAAAACATTTTTCCCCAAAAGGAAACATTTTAAAAAATATTATTTAATTAATTTTTAAAAATATTTTTAATAATTTTTTAAAATTTTAAAATAATTTTATGCATATTTTGTTAACAAGTGAACTAAATATAAAAAATTATCCTTTTTATGTCTTTTAAAATCACTTCAATTTCGGTCCTTAAATTTTAAATGTTTAATTTTTTATTTTAGGGCCAAAATTTGTTTTTTTCACTTGGAAAAAAAAAAAAATTGGATCATTTTAAAAAAATTTTTTTTTTAAAAAAATAATTAATTTAAATTTACCATTTTTTATTTTTTTAAAAATATTAAAAAATTTATTTGAAAAAAT
>BMAV01010619.1:0-123536 GCA_019973955.1 Trichonephila inaurata madagascariensis | reverse complement strand
TACAGCAAAGCAAATAAAATGTTTTTTTTATTTGGTTTTAAATCAAGATAGTAATGAGCGTTTGAAGTGGAATTTTTGAAAGTGGAAAACCAGATGATATTTATAAATTATACCAGTGTAAAAATGTATTTTTTATTTTTTCAGAAAACATTTTTTTTACTTCATTCCAAAAAATTATTTTTTTAAACCTTTTATTTTCAATATGCTCACGCCCCCCTTGCAGGGTTATCGCGCCCCCACACCCCCGGGGCGCGCCCCACAGTTTGAGAAACACTGGTTTACCCAGTAATAACATGTGACCGTTACAATTCTGGCGCCCAAAAACGTCGAGCCGACCCCAGCTCCCAGCTCTCTCTCGCTTTTTTCCCACTTAGGTTTAGGTGGTGTTGTCACCCGACAACAAAAACAAGATTCGCACCCTGCGAATAAATAATATTTTCATCCAGAAAACCTGTTAACAGATAAGTGTTGTTTATTCTAAATAATCTTGCTCTCTGTTATTCTGTAAAAGAACTGTGATTATTATTACTCGTAGTATAGATTGTGTGTTACAGTATAGCAACGTAGTTGAATTTTAAGTGATATTTTCACTTGTTGACACTTTCTTTTTATTCATTTGTCAGTGTTATTAATACTTTTGAAACGAAACTTGCATTCTATTGTTTGTTCTGTTTAAAGCTAATTGAAGGTTATTTATGAATGTATATTTTCTTACTGATTAAGAATTTTATGCCATTAACATATATATACTTTTGTTATATCAAGAAATTATTGCGATTGGTATTTATTCAAATAATTTCACTTCGATTCTTGTTTAATTACTAAACTTTTAATTAAGTTTTAAGTTGAATGCAATTTTTATCATAATAATTTTTTTTTCTTTTTATGTCTAACATAAAAATAATTCTTTTGTGAAGTATATGATTGATTGCGCAGTATTACTATAGCATTTGTAACCTTGTATGTTATTGATAAAGTATTAACATTTTTGCTTTTTATGTAAATTTTTGGAAAATAATTTCAAGTACTTCTAAGTGTAAACAAGTTTGTAATATATTAATAACTTCAGAGTGAATGAAATAATTTATGAATGGTGTTTCTATTGAAACGTATTTGAATTGCTTTTGACTTAAAACATTTTAATTGATTTAATTGAACGAAAACGAAATTTTTCTTTTTAATTTAAACGATTTCATCTTAATTCCTGATACTCCTTTTGATTAATAATGAATTTAAATATTATTTTGATTTTTATGTACGAAATTAGAAGATAGTTGATATTGAAGAATGTATTTAATTTTAATCTCATTAATATTGATTTGCAAAATTAATTATATCACATTTTGAAATTAGAGAATTGTATTGTCATTCAGGAGGAATGCATTATAGTATAGAGTATTTTTTGTGTGTATCGGAAACTTTAAGGGCATAAATATTGTTTAATTAATATTTTCAGATCGCAGAATTAACAGTTTTGAGTGAACTTTAATTCATAAACTTTAACTGAACGTTAATAAATTAACTTTAAAACAGACTAAAAACTTGAAAAAATGGCTTTTTTGGGAAGGTCCAGAAAAGATGATTTAAGGATGTTGGCCACACACACAGATCTGGGTCTGGCTCCGTCGGATAATCTCAAAATTATTGAACTAAAAGATCTCATAACCAAGTGATAGGTATGAGGGAGGAATTCGGTCAAAAGATGCTCAGCGTCATTGGGGGAAGACGTACAGCAACAGAAAAACAAAAAGCTGCGGAACTGAGGGAGAAACAGAAAGCTGTGGTTGTGGCTCAGCAACGAGAAAGAGAATTTGAACTTGAAAAAATGAAAATTCAACTTGAAATGCAGAAGCTGTCACAAGCACCTGTTACAAGCCAACAGTTAGAAAAGCCAAGGCTGGAGTTAAATAGAATTATTCCGAGATTCTACTCGAAGGAAGATGAAATGGGTCTATACTTGACCATTTTCAACGTCAAGCGAAGTTCTTGAACATTCCTGAAAAAACTTGGACAGAATACCTGATTGGCTCTTTGCCACCTGATATAGCTCAGCTCATTGCAAGAGAGAGTTCGGAGTTGAATGAGTGAGTGTGTTACCCGTCTCGCTGTCCAATCCTGGACTTTTGAAACTTACCTAAATTTTTACTTATTTCCTCTAAATGTTTACCCTGTATTGTGTCTAAGTGTTGTCCGTTGTAAGCTGTGTTATTTTATGTCATTAAAATATTTTAATACCCGAGATCTTGTCCATTACTTTGGTTTACCCAGTAAATGACGTAGAGACCGTTACAACTGTAATTATAATCCTACAAATTAGCATTTATTATTAATGTAAAGATGTAAAATTACGATAAAGGAAAAATTGTGTTATTTTTAATATTTAAAACGAGAAGACTTCAAAAAGTACTAACCCGGAGCAGACGGCATTCGATACTAATGGTAAAGTCCGCGGGTGAACCCCGAAGATTTTTACAATTATTTTATTGTACACAATAAAAATCACAATTCCAGTGAATAATTTAACGAAGAGAAAGTATTTTTTACCTACTTTCTACCTTTCTTCATTGATAATTTGAGAAAAATTCCAAAAGAACCGAATTAAAATGTTTCTAAGGGACGCGACCTTAATAAAGAACACAAATCACAGAAACTTTTCCCGAACGTTACAGGAATGATATCTGCAAGCAAAACTGTCATATTTTGTTCAAATTTTTGTAGTTTGGGTTAAATGTTTAATCAATGTAAAACTATGAATGTTAAACTCTAAAAATAAATTATATAAAACGTTTTTCACACACACATTATGCTTTATATGTTTCAAAATACTCAATAAAAATAAATATTGGCCAAATAATCCTTCAAAGTGCTTTCTATGATTTTCGAAATGTCATATAACTCTTTCGTATAGGTGCATTATTTACAAATTCCCTAAATGAAAGATAAAGACATAAAAAAGGAACGAACTCACCATACCACTAAGTTCGAAGGTCAAACAGATGAATTTTTTTATCTTCCTAGAATGTTTCTCTTGGTCTGGGTTTTGTCTTTTCTCTGAAATAGTATTTTAAATTTAAAAAGAAATCTCGGTAAAAAAATCTCTCATCGTGGGATTACAGCAAATCAAACAAAATGTGATGTTTTTTTATTTATTTATAGGATCAGATAGCTAATGAATGTATCGAAAGCTTTTATGTTTGATGAAGTAATACTAATAAATTCTATCAGCGTAAATGTGTATTTTTTATTATGTCAGAAAGTATTTTCTTACTTCATTACAATAATTTTTTTTTAAATCTTTTTTCGATATGCTCGCGCCCCACACTTTGAGAAACACTGGTGTACATCCATTCGGGCACAACGTTAGCAGAAATTAAACTCTTTATGTTATGTGATCGCTATTAAAATATTCCAAAAACATCGCTAAAATTATACCCGATTACGATCCTGATCTTACTTCACCAATTATGATAGTCAGAGACTTTAATGTTAATATCATGTGCCGTTCATTGCCCGGATTCATGTTCAGCGAGTTCAATTTGTCTTGCATCGAAACTTCTCCAACGTTTGGTAACACCTGTATTGATTTAATGTTTACCAGAAATCTCGATGTATCCTGTATGCCATTTTTGTCGTACTTTTTATATCATATAGACGTATAATTAATAAAGTTATTTTATAACACAGTAATTATTTGTTTACTTGATTTCAATCCTGAACCCGTTGAAAGGAAATAGTTGCCATTATAAACAAAACATGGAAACCCAGAGGACTTGTTCAAACCCAGGTGTGTTCAAACATGATTATGACATACATAAATAATAATATTTTATATAAAAATATTACTCGTTATGCTCTCTCTACGTATTCACGCACAACATACGGCCGTGTCCATGACACAGCCACACCCTTTTTTTTTTCAACTTTAGTTACGATTTTACTGATTTCGCCCAATGGGAAATGGGATAAATCTGGTAAAGATTTAATGAAATAATTTGGTAACAACTAATAATCAAAAAAGTAATATAATTTGGGTGGTCGAATTTTTAAATATGGATTTAATGTTGTGAATTCCAACTGACATAGCGATAAATCTGTCGGGCAGAATTCTTTTTTTTAATGGTAGTAAATTACGAGAATTTCTACTGTTTTATTTTTTTAATAAATGATTTCCAAAAAAAAATTTTGCATTTCACAATAAAGTCACTTTTTTTGCATTTAATCCTTTTGACCTTAAATTATTCATTTTTAATTTTTTACTGATTTCAATTCTTTTTCTTTCGTCATTTTGAAATTCCTCACATTCAATTTCTTAATCCTGATACTTATACTCTTTGAATTGAGTGGTGAATTTATAGAATTGAGATTTTAAAGAAATATATATATTTTTCTTTACAAACAAAATATACGAATATCTCAATTAATCGCAAGATGATCGTATTAGAAAATGACAATATACCAATTTCTTTGATATTTATTATCAAATTTTCAAGATATTACGTCTTTAAGGTATCCGACTACGTTCGGAACCATTGATTTTAAAAAAGCGCATAAATGGATAATTTTCATGATATTTACTGTCACTTAGATTAGAATACATGTATAAAATTGTTTTAGGGACAATATGACAAAAAAAAATTATTTAAATACAATATTTTGGCAAAAAATTAACTTAGAATAACCTTTTTTCCAAATGTTCTCCTTTAGTAAAAAATGCTTCTATTGTATTAATATTTTGCCTACATATAGCTCAGACCTCTGTTCAGAGGCTCAACTACGATTTTTGAAAAATTCACATTATTTTCAGAGTTAAAACCATTTGAAATATTTATCGGCGTATTTTCTTAAAATTTTTCCCTTCTAATTTCGTAAAACATGGATAAACCGACTTCCAAGTTATGCGTTTCAAAAATTCTAGTTGAGCCTCTGTACAGAGATCTGAGCTATATACAGGCAAAATATTAATACAATAGAATCATTTTTTACAAAAGGAGAACATTTGGAAAAAAAAGTTATTCTAAGTTAATTTTGTCAAAAATTAACTCTTAAATAATTTTTATTGTAATACTATTCTTAACCCAATTTTATATACATTGTCTAATCTAAGTTATGCTAAATATCATAAATATTATCTATTTACACACTTTTGCAAAATCGCGGTTCCGAACGTAGTCGGATACCTTAATATATAGCTTTATTATATTTACACCAATTGGATAATCGATACAAAAAGAAACCTTAAGGAAAGTTTATTTGTTGAAATACAAATATTTTGAGGAATATTTATGCAAATATTTTTTTTTATTTAGTCCTTCACGTTTACGTTCAAAATATTCCTTAATTTTTGCTCAAATGAGCATGATAAGACTCCAAAATCTCCTGATCACACTCAAACACACACATACATTTTTAATTTAGCTGTATTTAAGATACTGTTCAGGATAATTGCTCCACACTCAAAACACAGTCTAAATGTTTCTCTTATTTTCCCGTCTAAGTACAACTAAACGCTAGATAATTGTCGCTATATTTTCACCTTTCTTTTTATTGATGCATAAATATTTGGATGAAGCCACTCATGAAAATACTCGCTTGTTGTTTATTATTGATCACTGGGGGTTTCGCATCAAACTGACTATCTGACCGGAACATCTGCTCATGCATCTCAGTACCCAATGTCACGATAACTAAGATGGGCGCAATAGGCCTTGGCAACATCGGCTGCTGCGCCTCCGAGTTTAGTCAATGTACCTTTATTAGTAATAAGTAAAAAATATCACATTATATAAATATTTAAACTTCTAGAATCATTTAAAATCAAAGTTATTCGAAGATCTACATCAGGAGTGGCGAACCTTTTTGGATCAACGTGCCATTTTTTTCTAAAAGTGTTTAATGAGGTACAGACGTGCCGACAAATAATTTTGTGACTATTGATTACTATTAAAATTATAAAACTAAATACTAACAACACAAAACTCTTTATTTACTACGAAAAAATACCTTTTGCACTGCATATTTATAAATGTTTTAGTTTTGTGTATAATTCAACTTAAAGTAACATTAATGTAACTTCTGTTGTTGCAGATTGAATGACAAATAACTAATATTAGGAAAGTAAAATGTTATTTTTAGTTGAATGCATGCTGAATTGGAGTCATCTACCAAACGATTTCTGAACTATTAATTATTTTTGCTGTGGTTCACTTTTTTGACAAGAGGATTTGCAGTTTGTTTCAAAATGCCGTTTTACAGACCATGTTCTGCATACCACTATTCTAGAACATAAAACACACACCGCTTTGTCGCCTTTACTAATAATGCCATATTTCTAGATTCACCAAATATGAAATTCTCTGTTGCACTCACTACCTTGCACTTGTTGTTCTTTTGCTGAACTAGCCATGTTATGTAACAGTTAAAAATCATTAACACAAATAAACTTCAAAATACAGTTGGGTCAATAAGGATATGATATCTGAGACAAACTTTTGCATCTAAGCAATTGTGCCCCGACGTAACTAAGGAAGACAACCAAATGGTGTGCTCCTCGCAGCCCGCGACTGATCACTGCGTTTGTTTGTGATACTTAAGTGAATTTTGTTTTTTTTGAAATAAAATAAATCATTTTGATCATGGTGCCCAAAATATTTTTCGCGTGCCATTGAGGGATTGCCATGTTCGCCACCCCCGGGATCTGCGCATATAACATCACTGATATTAGTCGCTCGTACGATAAATCATTCACAAATAAGATTATCAATTAACACAATTTCTTTGAAACTTCTTAAACAGTTTGAAGCAATATAAACTGGATATTTAATAATTATAGATTTCTTCATTTGTTACGAACAAACAAAGCAAAATTATAACATAAATTATTACAGCCACATTTTGTTTCCATTTCGAGCATAGTTATTGGTATTAGAATTCTTTACGTGTAGAAAATAATCATAGAATGTCCTTTAAAGCTCTTTAATATTCCTTATATTAAATGGACTTCTATTGTTTTTTATAAGTGATGAAGACTTTTTTTTTCAATATGAGGCAAATAATAAAATTTTTTCATTGAATAACAATACTAATCGAAAATGTTTGTGGAAGATTACGGTGCACTCGAGTTAGGAAAACACACACTTAAACATTTTAATCAACATGTAAAAATACTCCAACAAACAAGCGATTGTGATGGATATTTACGCATATAACACTAAAAGTAAAATAAAAAAAAACTAATAGCAAACCCAATAATTTTTGTTACTTTATCTTACGCGTGCGCATTAATTCTTAAAGGAATGCAAAATAATTTGAAACCGAAGATATCGTTCGCATTTGCTGTTTTAACACGAAATGAAAATTCTCCAATTCCTGTCTAATTTGTATAAATGGTGGAACTAAAATAAATAGTTCCGAAATCAAACATTGTCACAAATTCCCATTATTATTATTTATTCTGAAAACAAAATTCTTTTTTTTTTTAATAATTCTGCCACATTCCCTCTAAAAAATGTCACGAAACACAAATGATCATTTTATCACTTTTATTGGGGTTAATTTCTGCCATAGTGTATCCCCGGTATGGTACCCGCTCACACATGCAAAGAATTATAAGTTGCAACAAATTACCGTAAAATCCGGCGTATAACGCGCACCTATACTTTCAAGCTGTATTTTTTTTAATTTTTTTGGATATTGCCGTATAACGCGCACCCCCTTTTACGAAAAATTTGAAATGTGTAAGTGGAAATTTTCTTATGTTTTGAAGTTATTATTTATTGGGTGAATCATTCCCGACTCTTTTTTAAAAAAAGTATACTTCTAAATTATACAGCCTAAACGCAAAAAGGGGGACCGTAGCGCCATGGCTGGGTTTTTCCCCACCTTTTTTATAAACGTTGATTCCTTTTTCCCCCTTTTGTGTGATGTACGAGGCGGGCGATTAATTTTGAAATAAATTAGAAAAACCCGAGACTTTTACGCTCGCTGTCGAGTATATTCAATACTATGAATAATATTGAATACGCTTAAAACAGCGAACAGTAAAAAGGATCCTTAAAAGCAAAACACAGTGCCGGTTTCAAAATCTGGATTCAATTTGCGAAGAAAATGGAAATCGTGCTGCAGCAAGGATGTTTGAATTTGGGGGCTTATAAGGAAGTGGGGAAAAATGAAATGACAATAATTAAATGTCAAAAGAAAATTGCTTTAAGTAAAGGTAAGAAAAAGGCTATTCTGAAGAAAATTTGCGAACTGGGTCCAGAAAAACGCCTGAATGGATTAATTTTAACAAAAAACGGTACATTCGCCTTAAAATGGTCAAAAAAATGCCTTTTCATCAGTGTTTTCAAAATTGGGGGCGCCCTGGGGGGAGCATATGAAAAAAAAAATTTAAAAAATAATTAATTTTCTCTCGGGAAAGAATTAAAAAAAAATACTTTCGACATAATAAAAGATGCACTTTTACTCTGATATAATTTATAGGCGATCTTAAGTCATCTCTCTCTCCAAAAATAAAACTTCTTCAATACCTAATTAGCTATCTTTGATCCTATAACCAAGTAAAAAATCTTTTATTTGATTTGCTATAATCCCATGATGAGGTTTTATATTAAGTTTTCTTTTAAATCTAACATACTACTCTTCCAGAGAAAAAAAAATCCCAGACCCAGAATCGAAAAAGCTTAGGAACATAAAAATTCATCACTGATTTTTTTTTGAAATACTGCACATTATAGCTGTAATCTTTTTTTGCTGATAATCTGTTTGACCTTCTAAGTTATTGGTACAGTTAATTATGACTCCTCTCTATGTGTTTGTTTCTCATTCAAGGAAGTTGAAAGAAATTTGTATTTTTTCTGTAGTGCTCTTTTCCATGCAAAGAGTTTTTATGATTTTTAAAAAAAATCAGGGAGAGCACTTTGAAGGATTACTTGGCCAAGACTTTTTTTTAGGAGTATTCTCGAACATAAAAAAGCATAACAAAAAACGTTTTAGCAGTAACATACATAATGAATACACTTTTTACCGGAAGTGGTCGCGCGGGACACACAGATCACGAAATAGTTAATTCTGGCAAAACTGTTTATTTGTTACCAAAGAAAAATTGAAAAGTCCTTGAAAATAGGTAAGTTTACTTTCTCTTAATTAAATTATTCACTGGAATCACGATTTGTATCGTGTACAATAAAATATTTATATATATATATATATATATATATATATATATATATATATATATATATATATATATATATATATATAAAAGGATTGGGGTGACTCAATAACCCCGCTCGACCGTATCGAGTGCGTGCCTGCTCCCGGGTAAAAGTCTTTTCGCTTTAAATATTAAAAATATACAATTATTCTTCATCGGAATTTTATATTATTGTTCATTACTTAAAGTCAATTATAAATGCTAATTCTGTGAGGCTTAAAATTACAATTCGCTTAAAACTAATTATAGTTTGAGCAATCATTTTAAAAAAATCATTTTACATTTTTGTAAACATTGTCGCGCACTTGGCTTTACTTTCCTTACAATTCAGCTATTATATCAATGTTTTATTTTCTTATAAATGAACTCGTGCAAAGAGTGGGCACTTCAGCCGGTATACTTTTAATGTATCAGTGTGTGTGTGTGCTGCACAGAGTATTTTATAACTAATTAATTAATACTAAATTAAGAATTGGGCTTGTCTTGCAAAGCTAAAGTTTTATAAGAAATGCTTATGATTAGAAATTGACTATCTGAGTTCTTTTTCTATATTTAGCTGATATCTATATTTTGTCTTCTAAGAAGCCACCGCATTTTGCAATATGTTCAATTTAAAAATTAGAGAAAGGAAAAATAACATAATAATTATCCAATTACTTAATTTTTTTTTGCTTAAAAGTAACGTATACAAAATTTAATACTTATGTTATTAATTTGTATGGTTTATAATTAAAAGATCGCTTATTGTGTAGCTTTAGCGTCAAAGTGCATTATTATTGCATTCAGTATATTATTAATGTATAAGGGGGGCGCGATAAAAATTGTGATTGAAAAGGGGGGCGCCAGTATTTAAAGATTGAGAAGCACTGCTTTTCATGTTTTCCAGCAATGAAAGTTCATAAGTATGACGAAGCCAGTCTCATCCCCCTATTTGCCAACAGACGTCGCGAAAATTCCAGACATTTCCCTAATTGCTGGGAAAGAATTTCGTAACTGGGTGGTCAAAGTTTCGGACCCTTTCCCAGGCTGACCGGACTGTCAAAAAGAGACGCCATAACATTGTGCTTTTGTTTTCCCACGATTCGGTGACAACAGCGCGTCTGAAAACTTACAATGTGCGCCCAACCATCGGCGCCCATTGGGCAAGAGATCAGATGGGCTGAGTCCGACAGGGGCGGCGGAACAGAGATCAGAAGCCGAGACCGACAGGGCGGCAAAGGACAAGAGATCAAGGAAGCCGAGACCGACTGGAACGGCAAAAGAACAAGAGATCACAGAAGGATGATTAGGAGAGATAGAGAGGATACAAGGAGAGCGAGAGAGTCCGGAAGAGAGACTGGATTTTGAGGGAGCCGGGTGTGGTCCCTTTCAGTGAGAGAAAGCGATAGCAAGCCCGCGAAGTACGGCGGTCTCCGAACTGGGGAGATCCGGGAACGGTCTGAGTTCCGATCAACGGAAAGAAAGCGATACTGGATCCGCGAAGTAAGGCGGATTTTGGAACGGTAGAGAGTGCGAAAGAGCACGGCGAATTTGGAGCCAGCGAACTCACTCAGACTCGGAGTGGAATTACCGAGAGTGAACCCTTTTTACGTATCCTTTGTATAGGACTTTTCTCTAGCGGGCGAATTTACGCCATTATTTTATGCGAAAGAGATGAGACATTGCAGCGAAAGAGACTCGAAATCTGTGGACCCTTTTGCTATTGAATTGTGAAAGAATATTTTAATTTCATTTTTTTTTTTTTTCATGATTTTCTTACTGAGAAATAAATAGTTTATCCCAGAGCTGTTTGAAATCATTACAATAAGGTATGTTATCTCTTTTAAATAAACAGTATTTCGATATATAAGTCTAAATTTGTTTTAATACTCATTTTTTTTAAAGCTTTCATTTTTATACTCGGCGTATAACGCGCGCCCCTAAATTTCGATCTTATTTTTTGTGTTAAAAGTGCGCTCTATACGCCGGATTTTACGGTACGTAAAAAACAGGCTGTCCTGAACTGCATATTTTTTAAGTTTTCCCCGTGGTACGTGCGACTTGCGTTGGGAAGCAAGGATTTAGATATTTCGTGTTAGCAGGACCGATTCTAGGGTGTCGGCCACCTTCGTGCAAAGACCTAAAATGCCGCTCCTATAGAGAATTCCCCATATTTTGCTAATACTAAACGTTGACGTTATAAACTCGTCTACCTGTATAACAGTAAAGAGTAAAACAACAATAAAAATGCAAACAGACTCAAAAAAAAACACTTCTTTCCTCTATTTTGTTTTTCTAAATTGTAAGGGTATTAATAAATTGAAAACTTAATTTTCCCAAATGCTACTGAATTTAAACACCCATATGTGTTAGGAAACATTAGACATATATTAAAGTATTTTCGTAAAGCAACTTTCGCAAAAATCATTTTTTGGGATTCCTTTGTTAAGCATCCACAGTGCGCCGCTAAAAGCAAGAAAAATTTTCCTATTTCCGGCTCTGCCACGAATTTTGCAATCAAATGTAGGATGCGTGTTAATATTAGACAACGGACAGTGGACCAAAACACTGTGCATAAACATTCCATTTTTCTGAAACTATGCTGTTATCGGAAATTATTTTGATTTTTCAATAACTATTAAAAATTAGCACATACATATTTATTCAACTTATTACTTAGTTCTATTTTGAGAAATTCGTAAAAATTTTTGTTTGATTGATAGAACTATATGCTGCTCTATAATGTTCTTTTTGTGAAAATTTTTAAGTATTGGTAACGAATTTAACTGGAAGAAGGAATTACTTTCTAAAATACAGTCGGACCTCTATATAACGAAGTCGCGAAATCCCGAAAAAAAAGTTCGTTATATGAAAAATTCGTTATATAGAGGTTCATCGTTCAATACACTTTATATAAACCCCATAAAACAAATTTTTAATTCATAAACACTATATAGTAAAAAAGTAATTATTCACACTTTTTTTTTAAAAAATATTAATATATGTTTATTTTATATATCTCACCCATCAAAAAATAAGAAAGAAAGAAAAACTCCAAGGAAAACAAGAAAAAGAATGCCGAAGAATACACTGTATTTTCAATATTAAGGAAATAATTTTACATTAAAATTAATGAATTGTAAGGACATTTTCTGATTTAAATAAAACAAGTTTTACTAAACATACATTATTTTATAACTAGAACACGAGACAACACCACTGAGGGTGAAAGGGGATACCGAAAATGTTTCTAATGAACTGGACAATGGGGGTTAATGTTTGCACTTCTTGGATGAAAGGTCCAGAACTCTATTGCTCTCGGTGAGAAAGGGTCTAATAAAACCAGTTAGATTTATGTCCACCATAAAATGTATTAAAAAGAGAATAACTTGAAATGTTCAGAAATACTTTAAAAATGGGGAGGAAAAAATTGAATCACAAAAGAAAAAGTTGGTTTTATAGAAAATGCACTTCGCTATAGAGAGGTTATTTTACGAAGAAAATCGTGAAATGTTCCAAGGTTCCAGGAAAAAGTTCGCTATATAGAAAAATTCGCAATATAGAGGTTCAACTGTAATTTACAATACAACCTATTTTAAAATACAGTAAAACCTGTTTAATGCAATTAGTAGTAAAATCAGTATAAACAATTAGCATTTTGATCACATTTTAAGTGTTTGATATTAACACACAAATGAAGCCGTAAATTATTTCTTGTATTGTTTGTTCACTTATATATTTCTTTAAATAGAACGTCTTTAATTCGACCATTAAAGGGATTATATATAGAACTGACCGAGACTAAACAAGGAAATGATAAGTACAAACTCAAAGATTTCACTGTTTTACCACAAATTTCTCAAAGCAGTTTAAATTCTTTTGTACAATCGCACAAAAACAGGTTTTACAATATTTCAAAATAGGTTGTATTGTAAAATATTTAGAAAAGTGTATAAGTCATTCCACAAAAAGAATGTTATGGAATTTTTGTCATATGCTTTCAAGTTTTACATTTTTGTATGTACATTGAAAATTAGTAACTTACCAATCCCTATAAATGTATATTTAATCTATGTATATTGTGTAATTTCTAACCTGTTTCCAACTAAAGGGAGCACACTGTCAGTCTCGATTAACACGAAAAAATACACTTTTTCTTTTAATAGAAAATAAAATTACCTTAATCTTGCATGATTATTTTGACATTGGAGTATTTTTGCCATTTCTTTCTAAAAAGCCTCTGTTATTTCATCGAACTGCGACACTTTAGAAATTTACTTCGTTTTTTGTCAATGGAATAAATAGTCAGTGGTACACTATTCCATAGGTAGAATTGTTTTTCCTTGCATTCCTTAATCAAGGTGTCTATAAGGCAAAATAATGTATTATTCGGTGAATAGTAGTGTGTGTATTACCCCATCAATGCAAATTATTCTTTAATACTCAACATCAACCTTTCTCTCTCTCTGATAACCTTTTAACCTCCGATTAAAACCTTTTATGAGATCATGTGCCTCAATGATCATTCTACCCAAATATATTTATAAAACAAAAATTCCAACTGTTTAAAATTATTCAATAGAAATTTTTGATATTACTGTTATAACTCCTCCAGTCACTTTTATGTATTACTTTTTATTTGTTACTGAACTTTCAGATTTCACAATTCTTTCATTTAATGCAAAGAATTCTTGTATATTAATTTTTCTTATGTGAATGAAAAAATTGCCATTTTTTTCACTCTTCTTTAAGTAAATATCAATCATTTTTAGCAACTTATTCAATTAGTTGCTCCCAGTTTTTAAAATGTTTTTTTTTATCCTAGCTTCAGGATTTTGTAAGTATTTTTTGTAAATCGGTTTCTGTAAGTTTCTTCTCGGCAATCATCTCAAAGTATTGATAATAAATTGCTATATAACAAAATAAGGTTAACATTGAATTATTCATTTGTTCGTATAAATTTTAAGTTAATATCCTAAATATGAGGCAGTAATTGTGTAAAATATTGCATTTTCTCAAATATTAACAAGAGCTTTTAATGAAATAAAACAATCTGTTCATGTTCATGAATTTTTTTTACTGAAATATATAGTTAAAATTATTTAAGATTTTTAGTAGCACTTCATTAAATTTAAGCAGTACAGTCGTTACTTCTATTAATGTAGAATTTGTACAAAATAATATACAATAATAAAAACATCAACACATTTCAAAATACTAAAAACTATTTTATTTTTACCAATGATTTACAATTATATATAGGAAGTATCATGGAAGACAAACCAAGACACGATTGTATAATGGTAAAATATTTATCTTTGAAACAAATGCAAGGAAATAAATTTTTTTTTAATATCCACTATTTCTTCAAGATCATCCTAAGTATAAGCCTTGACAACTAATTCATACTTTACTTAACAGGAATAAAAGCTAGATATATTTATAAAATTAGCTATAGAATAAGTTAAAAGCATTCAAGATTTTGGTTCTTGCATTGCAGTTCTAGTGAACCAATTTAATTAAATAAGATTAAAATTTTATTTTTGAACAATTAAAATCTTACATCTGAATATTTGCTTTCTCAAGCCTTTGCATAAGCATAAGTAGTTGTTTAACTAAATATTTCCACTTAGGAAGGATTTTTAATATAAAATTATTTTCTGTCATATTAAATATAGGCTTTCAGATAAACTTGTGTGTGTTCTAATCCTGAAGTTTTTAACATGTAAAAGAGGAATGCCATAGTTCCAAATGAGAAATTCTTTACTGATATTTTATCATCTATATTTTAAATGAGAACTCAAAAATTAATTGTAAACCTCATAAAATTTTGCTTCAATATAAATTCCCAAAGCTTAATCCCAAACAATGCTGTCACACACTGTTATTGGTTAATGCATGTTTATGCTTACCCATAATTTACTATTTCAATTACTGTGCTCTATCAGTAGTAAAATCAGTGTAAATGGTGTAAACAATTATCATTTTGATCACATTTTAAGTGTTTGATATCAACACAAATGAAGCCTTAAATTATTTCTTGGAATGTTGTACACTTATATATTTCTTATTCACAATTGCAATAGAGAATGTCTATAAATTGATCAGTAAAGGAATTAGAACTAATTGACTAACAAAGAAATGTGAAGTACAAATTCAAGGAAGATTTTCAATGTCTTACCAAAAAATTGAGTAAAAAGTTCATACATAAAATTTCTCAAAGCAGTTTAAATTCTTTTGCACAACCTTAACTAACTAAACCATTCCAGGCTAATGAATAAATAACATTGGAAGACGTATGAAATGTTCACCTTAATCTATGTAGTTCAGGATATTTTACTCATTTCAATGTTAATTTTTTAACAGTTTTTGTAAACAGAAAGAACTTTGCAAAGTTCTAAAAATAGTAAAAAATAATAGCATTTAAATGCAAATGTTAAAAGTGAAAGAAATGAACAGTTAAGAAACAAAATCTAAGTTTTCTACCATGTGGAAAATTAATATATATAAATTGTATAACACTAAATTTGATCAATTCTGTTTTGAGATTAAACTAGTTTTGATTATACATCATTATTCCAAATCCTTTGTAAATAAGATTTTTTTAACATAGCACATTTAGAAAAATTAAATTTATTATTTATAATTACAGTTTCACAGAGATTTTTCACTTATGAAGGGTTCTATATACAGTGGGCCACAAAAGTGTTCATACACTTGCAATTTCTTATAAAATTTAATGTTTTCGACTAATAAAAATTAATATATTGTAATTGTAATTTTTTTTATGATATCTGCAACTTATTCTTAATGGAATAACATAATTGAATTTTTTAAAAATAGTATAACTATTTTTTTTAAAATTAACTATCAAAAAGCTACCAAAACATTATGCCACAAAAGTCTTCGTACACTTAACAAAAATCTCAACTTAGCTTTAAATACTGTATTTCTTTCTTAATTTAGTACTTAGTAGGATATCTTATAGTGTCCACAAAAACTTTTAAGTGTCTTGGTATAGATTTAATCAGTTTTTTGTACTTTCTGCATCGATTTTCCACCATTCTTCTGTGATTGTTTTTACTTCCCATTTTGTGTTTATTTGTCACGTTTTTTTTTGTGCATCAAAATCTCACCAAATATGTTCTACTGGGCTAAATAAAGTAATTGAGAAGGTACTTTCATAATTTGGGGACAGTTATAGACACCAGTGGCGTACAATGAGAGCAGTGCATTTGGCGTCATTACCCTGTTAAAAAATTTAGTCTCCAACATCCAAATTTCGGGCAGATAATTTAACATTTCTCTTTAAAATAATTAAATAGAGCTCATGATTCATAATACCATAAAAAAATACCAAATTACCTAATTCTGAGGCCAATTTACACCCCCACGCCAGAATGGAAGTGAAGGAGTTCTTGTTCCACATAAATTCATGGGATTAAACTCCTTATTTTTCATTTACAAGCTATTATAGGTCCATCGGAATCAAAAATGTTGAATTGTTTGTCATCCCAATCAATTTGCTGTTAATTTTGAATTTTCTAAAGCTTAATTCCAAGAATCTAATTGGATCAATAAAACATGGAGGTAGAAGTGTTCTTGCACTGGGGTGTAAATCGGCCACAGAATTAGGTAATTTGGTGTTTTTTGTTGATATTGTGAATGCTGAGCTCTACTTAAATATTTTAAATCCACCCAAAATTTGGATATTGGAAACTACTTAATTTTTTAACAGGATAATGACACTAAGCGCACTGCTCTCAATGTACATCACTGGTGTCTCTATAACTGTCCCCATATTATGAAAACACCTCCTCAATCACTTTATTTAGCCCAGAACATATTTGGTGAGATTCTGAAGTAAAAAAAAGAAACATGGCATACAAACGCATAATGTGAAGTAAAAACAATATTCACAGAAGAATGGAGAAAAATCGACGCAGAAATTACAAAAAACTGATTAAATCTATACCTAGATGCTTAAAAGAGTTGTTGACATTAAAAGATATCCTAATAAGTACTAAATTAAGAAAGAAATACAATACTTAAAGCTAAGTTGAGATTTTTGTAACGTAATTTTTTAGTAGCTTTTTGATAATTAATTTTTTAAAAAAATAGTTATACTATTTTTAAAAAATTAATTATGTCATTCCATTAAGAACAAGTTGCAGATATCATAAAAAAATTACAATTACGATATATTAATTTTTATTAGTCAAAAACATTAAATTTTATAAGAAATTGCAAGTGTACAAACACTTTTGTGGCCCACTGTATTTCATAATAAATTCCAATGTAATACTGTATGTATAGTATTAATGTTTAAGTGGTACTTAGTTATATGTAATACTTAGTATATATAATACCAATATATTGCCTAATTTTTTATATATAAAAAGCTAAATTACAAGGTGTTGTTTAAATTTATGATTTATTAATAGAAAGTTTGATTTAATTAAAAAGCTTCTATTCATCAAAAAGTAATAACTTAAAACTGAAAAAATGTAACAAAACATCTTGGGACAATCATGGAATGGAATTAAAGTTGTTTAATATTTTATATTCAATGAAATTCAAACAAAAACAAAATTTATAACTTATTAGAGCATTCTTTGTACATGAATGAATGAATTTTATTTTCCCCCTTAACAAATACTTTCACAATGGAGTGTAAATAGTGCACATGTTGGTATGAAGAATTGCCTAATAAACTTTGAAAGTAACAATTTTAATTGACATTAATGCTCAAATATAAAATTTTAGCACTTTGTTAAAGATAAATTTTAAAAATCATGAGAAAACCTGATTTTTTTTGTTAAATTAAAATCATATGTCATGAAATAACTATGTTAAGTAATGAAGCTGAAATCTGTTTATTTTAAACGTTTGAACTATGGTATTGCTCAAATTTTTCAACACCCCCAAATTTTTTTCCCCCAGCATTATTCATTTCAACAAATAACTTTTCAGTTTGTTACAATTCTTTCACAGAAAAATTACTTGAACTGATCAACATGATTGTAAAAATAAGTAACTTCGTAATAGTTTTGAAGTACTTGGTATTTTATAGTAATATCGGTGAAAAGTAAACACCAATTTATACTCAACTGATAACATTGCACAACGGAACACAATCACAGTTGCCATATGTAAACAAAATCAAGAAAAAAAAAATTTGATCATTTGACAAATTAAATATTTTGATTAATTAAAAAATGTTTCAATATATTAACCTTTTTTAAAAATTTACAAGTCATTTAGGGAGATTCATCCTTCTTCTAAATAATATCTTTAAAATCTGTTTAATTTCAGCAAAATATTTACTTCACTCTACTTATCACATTTGATCATATTGAATCGTATAACTGATTAATGAGTTTATCAAATCCATTTAAATCAATCTTGAGTTACCAAATTGAATTACAGAAACCAAACATTATTTCAACAATTAAATAAGTTCCATTTAGTTAATGGGTTATATTGCATTTCCTGAAGTGAATTTGTATAAAGAAAAAAATCTGTATGCAAACAAACTGAACTATAATATATATACAATTACGTAACTAAAAATGAATTAAATTCCATTAAAATGACAAATGCTTTTTTAAAAACAGGTACTTACATATTAGCCAATCGACCAGTAGAGATTGGCAAAGATTTTGTACCAAAATTATGAAAAATTTGTCCAACTTATACACAGGCATTGCATTTGAGCATGCACAAGAACATTTTTCCATTAATGAATATTGTGACAATTTGGAGATAGCATTTGATTTGGTGAAAATGGTTATGGGTCTCTCATGAGTTAAGTTTTTTTAGTACTTAAGATTGATAACCAAAATTTTTTTTATAAATTCATTATTAATAAACATCACAGAAATTAAGTTCTGAAAAATTAAGTATCAACCAAGAACTACTGTAAAAGTGAAAAGGTACCAAATTCCCTTGCTTTTATGACGTTCTCACAAATTAAATCTAAAATTTAAATATTACTAAAATTACATTAATTTCTTAAACTACAGTGAGAAATATTTTGACTTGGAACACCACAGTTTGTATTTGAAAAGCAGCAAACTAATGTTTGATCAATAGTATGCCACTTAGCTGCAGAATTCAAAACCAGACACCACAAGATCTTGGGCACTGCATCCATCACACATAGCATTTCAACCTATAACTCTCTTCCTCCTTCTCTTGCTAGTCTGCTATTGTCTTCAACAAAGGAAAAAAATTGATGAAAAACAAAATAATGAATACCATATTTGACAACCAATAGTGTTTTCTCACTTGTGATCCTTGGGAGAACTGAGCTTCTCTTTATGGTTGGTCAATACATATTTAAACCCTTAACTGCCGAGGAAATGTTACATGAAAACTTCTTCCAAGTGCCAGTTATATATAATTATAGAGGTACGCAGTCATGCAGTGCGTTGGGAAAAGAAAAAGCAGTAATAAGTATGTCTTTCTATAAAATAAATAAATTCTTTACAAATACTCAGTCATTTTATTGCACTCCAAAGCCTCGGGAGTAGTTTTACGACAGCATATGAAATGCAAATATATAGGCCATGGACAGTTCACGCATCAATCCCGTGATGCGATATATATATGGTGGCAACAGTTAAAGAATTAAAATTTAACATATTGATATATTACTGACTCATACTTTTTAAGAAAATTATCATGAATTAAAATAATATTTTTCAACAAATATATAAATCTTTAAAAAACTATAAAATACGATGACATTTGCAAATCTGCCAAAGAACCCTAAAAAAATAACAGTAATGATGTTGTTATAACAAAAAATAAACTACTGTATTATACGAGTGTAAACTGGATGCTAAAAATTTAATGTCTTGTCAAACACTAAGAAATGCTATCTTCTAATATACATAGCAATAAATACTTTGAAAGAATTTACATTTAGAAGAAAGAAATTCCTTACCTTTTGCTTGATGATAATTTCCTATTACCTATAAATACTTTTACATCAAACATTTAAAATACAAATCCTAGAAATACTTCCTTAGGTAATAATCCCATCAACGCTGCTTTTTTGTAATGTTATGTATAACTGATACAAAAATTGTATTTTTCTTTGCAAGCAAGAATTTTCAATGTAAACGATCAATTTTATCAAGTTTGCATATTTTACAACTGAAATGTGCACATTGTCAGCAGAATCATTCAATAAATTTTGTGACAAAAAATTCAATAGATCTGTTTAACATACAACAGCTAGTAGTATCTGCTTCATATATCAAATTCTTAAAATTGAAATTCTTTTTTTAATATATACATTCTAAAGTAATTCAAAAATGTATTTTCATTTTTAAGAATTTTTTAAACAATTTTTGTTTGTTTCGCTGTGCGTGTACATTTGACAGAGCAGATTCTAAATTCTCTATGAGATGTTTAAATTCATTATACTTACTCGATATATTTAATTTTCCCTTTTTCAAAAATAATTTTATATTTTTTCATTTTGTTTATTAAAAGCATATGACGTATTCCTAAGTTTGATGATTTTTTTAAACATATAAATTGTACATGTAATTTTAAGAAATTCAATACATATTTCATGATAAAAAGAATAAGTTCCTAAACACATCAGTCAACTTTTCACATGTTACAGGCTACAACTGCCAATACTTTCTTTATATTTGTTCTAATTGATTAGAAATTCATAAAAGCTATGATGCATTTCTTTCGCTTTCAGAATGGTTTAAATGATAAAGAAAATCTTTAAACTGTTTCATCAATCATCATTTTTTAAGATGAAATACTGACTTATCCATTTTTGGTTAATGATATATAACTCAAACATCATGGTAAAATTTTACAAGTATGCGGATCTCCAAAACCATTATTTGCTGATGCATATAAGTATAATTCAGAAAAATTCTATATACCAATATGATAACACTTCAAGCAATATTTTGGCCCTTTTTTGCAGTAAGACACTTTTTTTTTTTTTCAAAAATCAATAAGAATATATTTTTAACAACCTCACAATTCAAACTTTATTAAATCCTACAGAAAGAGCTTTTTGTTTTACACCCTTGCTCATTTTGGAAATTTACTTGTGAACTACTCAAGCAACATAAAATGTATTTTGATACAGAATGTATTATTTAAAAAAAATATTGCTGATTGTCCACCTCACAAAAGGAATTATACCTAGATTTGTTTCAATCTTTTTTTTTATCCGAAATTCATCTTCAGAATCTAATGCTACTATGGGCTAAGTCTCAACAATACTTCAAGCAAAATATTCTATTGCAGTATAAAATGGTAAATTGTGATTTCCATATTTCTTCATACATATACAAGTAAATTTCAGAATAAACATATCTCATTGAATGAATTTCAGAAATCAATGAATATCAGTAGAAACATTTCTTTAATGTTTTCATACAGAATTTGATTACAATACATAAGTGAAGCATATTTCAATTTAAACCTGATCTACATAATTTAAGACAAAATACATCAATTATTGAATACTGTGATCTTAAGATAATGTTTTTAAAATTTTCTATTAATGAGTTCTTCAGTTCATAGATCAAGTTCTTTTATAATAACAATCAGTCTTCAGAAAAAAATATTGTATGAATCTATATAACAGTAGTAAAATATATAGCAAGTGTTGATTCATATGAATTAACTTTTTTTACAAATGAAAAGATTCTAACAACTGATTCACTTTTCATCGCATTAAAATACTTTACTTAAATCAATTGCAGTACATATACGTTGCAGCACAAAGCATATTTTTCTGTATGAAAATGAAATACTCCTACATCAAATATATGGATAAGAAATTTTTGAATGAACTGCCTTGTAATGTATGCAATGACTTTTTGCTACAATGCTAAATATCATTTAAGGAAAGAGAAGCAATTTCTATAGATATTTTACTAATATCTACCAGATTAATGAAATATGTAATGGAATTTCACATACATGGGACAGTTTCAATGTTTTCTTAATAGTAACCCATTTTACGGCCTCGAGGAGGATACCCTGGCTTTTCACCACTCCTACGCTCATGGAATTTCCATTCTTCTCGTGGTGGCTTACTTCGAACAGCAAAATGTGAGCTTTCTCGTTGAGAGCTGGGTTCCGAATGTGGCCCCCTAAAATCATTTCGGGAATAAACCCTGCGCTCAGGACCTCCATGGTAAGTAACTTCTCGACGCTCTTCTCTTTCAGAAAATTTTGGATGTGGAGATGGGGGTTCTATTTTCTCCCTTCTAAAATCTTCAGGAGAAAATTCCGGCTTCCTATAACTTGGATGTTCACGTGCATAAGCAAATTTACTTTCACCAGAAAACTTTTCTCGATGGAAACTAGAAGAAGGGCCTTCATAAGGTGAGGTTGATTCCCGTCTTTTTTCAGCCCAAACATGAGGTGGGCCACCACCTCTGCGACTGAATGGTCGTTTTAATGGATGGCTCATTTGAGATTGGCGACGCAATTTTTCTCCAGTTCAAGTTGTTCTCTTTCTATTCTCTGCTTAGCTCGCTCAAGTTTAAGCATTTCAGCCTTTTCACGCTCAAGCAATTCACGTTCTAATCTTAATTGATTTTTTTCCCGTTCCAATCTATAAGCCTCTTCTTTCTGCTTGCGAACAATAAATTTGTGACGGAACATTTCTTCATCACGCTCATGCATTCGCTCTTCTCTTTCTCTAATATAATCTCTAGGAGGCATACGCTCATCATCCCTAGGAGAAAATTCATAGCGGTAACCACCTCTTGAGAATGGACGAAAACCAGACCGCTCGAAAAGTGGAGGCCTACCAAAAGGGCGTCTAAATCCAGGAAAGCGTCCTCGACCTCTGAATGAAGTACCCCGTCCTCTAAATCCTCCAAATGGTCGTCTGAATGAACCTCTGCTATATCTTCCCCTAAAGTATGACTTTCCTTCATAGCTTCGATAACTTCTGTCCTTACTAGATCTATCATCGTCATCTTCATCATCACTCTTAGCTTTGTCTTCATCTTCTGCGTCTGAATGTTTGTCATTTTCAACCCCTGTAGATGACTTTTTAGCATCCTCAGATTCTGATTTAGTGGTATCTTTTACCTCACCCTTTGCAGCTGGTTTCTTAACTGTTAAAGTATCAAATTTCTTAACTATAGGAGCAATCTGTCGTCTTTCAACAGAAATTATGTGTCCACCAAATTCTGTACGATGCAACTTCTGAATACATTTGGAAGCATCTTTACTAGAGGCAACAGTTAACAAACCATACCACTTGCGCTGTGTTCCTTTTGTGTTTCGTACGATTTTGGCTGACGTCACTTTACCATGCTTACTAAACAGAATTTTTAGATCAGATACTTTAGAGGTGCTAGCCAGGCCAGTAACCCAGAGGGTTCTTGCAGTTAAAGCTACTTGTTGCACTTTATCTTTTCCAATAACTTTCAATACTTTATTTTTACCACTTTTAGCATCAGCAGATTCTACTGATTCGGGCGCAGAGTTAGCATTATTTTTTAAAAATGGTTTCATTTTAGATTCCCCGCTGCAGCCCTTTTTGAACTTTCAAATTTTGATCCTTTTTTCAAAAGGTCATCGTTTTTGAACTGGTGGTTCCTGACGCGACTGTGTCATTTTAAACCGAGCACTTTCAGTATCTTCTAAGTGCTTACCATCCTCATCCATTTTTCGTAAATTAAAGGAGTATTTCATTTTCCCCACCCAAATTTTTTAACGATTTATCAGAAATTTTTTTTTAATTTTCCCCTTCTAAAATATCCATTTTCCCCAAAGAATTTTTTTCCGTTTGAATTTTAAACCAGTGGCACCGTAAGGATTAAAAACCCCAAATTCATAAAAGGATAAATCCCCTTTCATCTTCAAGAGATTTCCCCAATTTTCAAAAAACGGTTTTTACCCTTGTTTATTCTAACCCTCGTTTTCCCCCAAAATAAAAACCCCCTTTTAAATTTTGTTAATTTTAATTCCCCTTTTAAACCCCAAAAAATAATTGCAGATGCTTTAAACCCGGGGCGAAAAAAAGGCTGGAAAGGGCGTTGATTTTTTATAAACGACGGGGTTTTCATTGGGGAAAAAGAATGCCTTTTTATACCCAACAAATATAAACCGGGTTTAATAAAATTATGAAAATTCAAAAAATATTTTAAAAAGATATTAATCACCCTTAAAGATTTTAAATTCATCCATTTATGAGATTAATTTCTCACGGAAATTTATTTTATTTACCCTATTTTTATGCATTTAAGACTCGGCTTATGGCAACGCAAGTAATCGACCGCCTTTTTTCCGACCCCCGGGTTTTTTTTTTCTTTTTTAAAACCGAGGAAATATTTTGGGAAGTTTTTGGGAAAAACGATCAAAAATTTTGATTAAAAACGATTAAACCGGGGGATTAAAACCCCGGGTTTTAAAAAGGAAGTTTTTTGTTTTCGTCATTTGGGTGTTACAGAGAAAAGGGGGCCGCCCAGTAGAAGATTCGGGGAAAATTCCCGGGAATATTTCCCCCGAAAAAGGCGATAAAACCCCAAGATTCCAAAAGATAATGAATTTAAAAGTAAAACCCGACCGTTTTAAAAAAGTCGAATTTAAAATTTTGGAATTAGAAAAAAGAGATCTTGATAAGAATGGTGTTAAATCTGTTTTAATTGAAAGATTAAAAACTGCTTTGCTGGAAGAAGGCCAAGATTTAGAAGAATTTACTTTTAAAAATTTCTAAAAATTTGGAAAAGGTAAAAATTTTTTTGAAAAAAAAAATTGTCTGAAAAAAGGAAATTGGAAAGCCCCCAGAAGATGCTGAACAGAAATCAGAGGAGTTTAAGGATACTGATAGTACATTTGAGGATAAAGCATCTAATGAAGTCACACTTCAGATATCTATTGATGAAGAAGAGGCACAGCTGAATGAAGATGAGAACTTGGAGCTTAGCAAAGGAAGTGACAATGAAGCTGATAAAATTGATGAAGAAACAAACCAGACTATCAATGATTCAACAGAAAAAGAGAACACATCTAATAAATCTGAAGAATTACCAAGCAATGAAGCTGCATCAAATAGGGTATCTAAAGCTGTTAATGAAGAAAATAAAGATAAAAAAAATTCAAAAATTCCTCAATTAAAGACGGAAGCAGCAAGTTCTGTGTCTCCTAAAGTTTTGAAAGTTATTGGAAAAAATGACAAGATTAAAAGTGCTAATGTATTAGCAAAGAGTTTGTGGGTCACAGGATTACCTAATACTACTAGGGCAGCTGATTTGAAAGGTTTTATTTAGTAAAGAGGGAAGAGTATTGTCCGTAAAAATAGTGAAAAGTACTAAACAAACCCCGGGTAAATGTTATGGGTTTGTGACAATGGCAACAAGTAAAGATGCTACGAAAGCAATCCAAAACCTACATCGCATTGAACTGAATGGCCGTGTCATTTCAGTTGAACGTACACAAAGTGAACCTAATGCTTTATTGAAGAAAACTGAATCCAAAGTGATAACTTTGGCTGCCAAAAAGGCGGCTACTAAGAAAGAAGTGTTGAAAACTGCAGAAAGTGTCAAGACCAGTTCTACATCAGAAGCAAAAGTTTCAGCAAAGATAGAAAATAAATCTGCAGAAACAAAATCTTCAACTGAAACACCAAAAGAAAATAAGGTTAAAACAACAGAGAAATCAAAGTCTAAAGAAAAAGACCCAAAATCAAAAGAGTACAAGGAACGTGACATGCGACGTCCACCAGTCCGACGACCACCTGCATATCGTTCTAAACCATATTCTTTTAATGATCGAAACCGACATGGTACTTTTCGTCGACCTTTTGGTTCTAAACCTTTTATGAATCGATCTGGATTTAGTTCATCCAGTTTTAGGCCTAGATCAGATTTAACATTGTATGAAAAAATCAGGGAAGAAAGAATTAGAAGAGAACGATACAGAGAGAGAGAACGTAGGGAGGCTGATCGTCGGCGTGCCATTGAAATATCTCATCAAAAGTATATTGAACGCAAGCAAAGGGAAGAAGCATACAGACTTGAGAGAGAAAAAGAAAAATTACGAATTGAAAGAGAGCTTTTAGAACGAGAGAGAGCAGAAATTATTAAATTAGAAAGGGAAAAACAACGTCTGGAAAGAGAACGACTAGAACGGGAGAGGGAAGAGTTGAGGTGGCAAGCAGAGCTTAGAAGGGGTACTAAACGACCCTTTAGTCGTGTGTCTCGTGAAGTGAATACCTATTGGGAAGAATCCCGTAAGAAGACTCCTCGATATGAAGATAGGTCTAGTTTTCATTCTGATAAAGTACGAATAGAACCTCCAAGCAGTTCCAAATATGAGTATGCATCAAGAGAGCGAACAAGTTTGGGTCGCCATGAATTTGACCGTCATCCTGAACGTTTTAGCTCACCGAAAGCAATACATGCCACTACAAGATCCGATTTTGGTGACCGTGACTCCAGACGAGAAGTGACCATTCGAAACAGAGAAGAACATCCAGTCTTTGAACGAAATGAATTCAGAGATCGAGACGGCCGAAGAAGTTTTCCTCCCAGGGATCGACATGCCTCAAGAAGAGAGAGCCCAAGAGAAGAATGGAAGCATGATCGAAGAGTCCATGAACGGATAGTTTCACCAAGTACTAGTAGTGGACAAAGAAGAATGGCATACTACTGAGAAAAACTGGACCCAAAGTGATGTAAAGTTATCAGTATATATATGGTGTATGTTGTGGATATTAGATTATTAACATCATACTATGAAGTACAAGCATTGTATCTCCATTCAAAATAATTCATTTTCAGATATCACTCTACTTGTAACTCATCATTAGAAGTCATATATAAAAAGTTGTAAGGAAAATTGTAAATTACTGCATTTATTTCAAGTCGAAGTTTTGTATTTTTTGTTTTTTTAAAAAAAAAAAGGTTATGCTAAGAGACACTGTTAAAAGTATAACAGTCAAGTTTTTCAAGGTAAGGGAGTTCTAATTCTCTGAATTTTAGCATGTGATATTTTAATATTATTTATGTTTAATAGCTATTTCATATAATGATTTGCAACTTTCTCAGGCTTGCTTGCTGTTAATAGCTTAATTTCCTTTTGAAATTTCACTCATTTTAATTGAAAAGTAGTAAATTAATTATATATAGAGTAATTGACATAAAATATTCATTATATCTGCATATTTTTCTGTGATTTGACAAAATCTTTTTCAAACAAAAGATTTTCTCTTTATAATTTACTAGTTTATTTATTTAAATTCTTTTAAGGTATACATGTGTAAAATATCATCAATCTTTCTTGCCAAAAAAAAAGCCATCAAACAATATATTTCAAATTCACATTGAAATCTTATTTGCTGCTTATATGAATATAGTTAGGGATTTTTTACCAATGAAGTGATTGTTGAAGCAACTGCTCCAACATCCTTTGTATGTGGGATTTTACACATGTACTATTTTAAAATATATTTGTCTTTTTCAATTTCTGGCATATCTTAAAATTTGTTTCAGGTACGATATCTTAAAGAAAAATTATTCAACTAAAAAATTCTTATAAACCTAACTTTATTTCCACTGAAGTTAATTGAAGCTTTAAATCTTCATGGTTGACTCCTAGTTGAATCCACTGTCTTTAGTGCCAAAAGCACATTTTTCAAATTGAAACAAGGAAAAAAACACTTAGAATTAAATATTTATACTAACTTATTTTGTAAGGGGAAAGATAAAATTTCATTACTTTTAAAAGACAGAGAATAATTGGGGCAACAGATAGGAGGAAATTCTTCAAAGTGTCTTATCTGTAAATTGACTCCATCATAAATGCATTCAGTGAGGTAGATGTTGAATAAACCTCCACACATGGCCTGTGCAATTCTTCAAAAAATTATTTTATCGCTGACCATGTTTCTTCTATCAAATTCTTACTGCCACTAAGCTCGGGAACCTTCAAAATCAGACTGGATGAGTTTGTGAGTACATCTCTCATTTGAAATGCAGTCTTGAGCCTTCCTATAGGACTTAAGTGTAACAGATCCTAGCAAATCCATTTGGGATAATTCGTAGTTCTACTTTTGTCCGTCATTGAACCATATGGAAAAGAATTTATTCTTCCCTTTTCAATATTTCATTTTACTTTCATCTATCTCTACAGTACTAGAATTATTAATCAGTTACATATACTTGATCTTGCAAAATATATATCTTTCCGCCATTCTATTTTACTGATTTTTTTAATACTCTACAGATTCATACACCTACAAACCAACAGCTGTAAAATGCAAATATTAAATGATTAAAACTGAACCTTATACTATAAATATAAAGATTTCCTTTCTTTCAAGCTCCTTTCATAACTATCGATCATTTCTTTTCATTGTACCGAACACATTTTAGATATTTACGCTTCATTCTTACATTAAATCAAGCACTTCTGTTAATACTTATGTATTAATGTTCCTGCAGTCAAATTTGCACCATATCATAACACCACTAGACAACAACAACAAAAATTCTTGCTTGTGTATTTTACTTGCAAAAAATAAATTTTGACAGAAAATGGCGCAAATATGGCTACGGTAACGTTAATAGGCAAGTACCCTCCTTTCTTACTTCTTTACGTTTATAATAAAATGTTGTAGAATCACTTTCAGCCATTCTTTAATGAATTTGATGCCTTTGAAAAAAACTTTTATGGATATCTGAAAATGGAATTGCAGTTAAAAGAAAACGATCAAGAACGGCCTAAAAGTTGTATTTTCCCCTCCAAGTTGCAACTTTTTTTATTTTGTTGCTAAACTGTTGGTTCAACTAGGATCCAACCCTTTTAAAAAATACTAACTTTATTAAGTCATTCTCCCCAGTTTTCAAAAAATTCTTTTAATAATTTCCAATTGTATTAGAATTCTATGAAGGACTTGCAACTAATGATATATTCAAGTTGTAAAATATTTTTAGTTTTATTGAGGCTCATCATATTATACATTTGACATAAAAGAATTAACTGGATGTAAATACAATTAATGGTAACTAGTAGATTACAATTTTTGTAAGATAAATTTGATAAAATATTAAAGTTTTTTTATCCATTAACTAATGTTACTAAATGAGTATTTTATTTTAAATATTATAATTTTAAGTTTTTGTTTGTTTTTATCGTTGTGTTTAGTATATGGAATAGGGTAAGTAATAAAACATTCAGTCTTAAAGTACTATTATAAATATTTTAAGACTCATAAATAAAAATGAGATTTAGAAAATTGTGTGTTTTGTTATGGTATTTAGGTCAGACTTTGTAATATATAATATGAAATAACTTAAGAATGTTATTAGAGTACAAAGTTTCTTTTTCAAATTGTATTATTTAAATTTTTCATGATTAATGTAACAAGTTTTCTATAAGTATATGATATACATTAGATTATGATAATTAAGTCCAAAAATGGTAAAAGTCATGTAAATGTGCAGCTGAAATATTTTTTAGAAGTTCATGCTGGATTTTGTCCTGTTCATTGAAATATTACGTTATAAAATTTATCTTATTGAAACTAGATATTAAGTAATGTGATAAATATATAGTTTTTATATTCCATTAAAATTTAAGTGAAGGACAGCAATGAGTGTAATTATTTCTGTATTATATTTAAAAATGTATTTCCATGTGCCTTCTGCCCCTTCCCTTCCCAATTATTTTTTACTTTATTTTTCAATAATAATACAAATTTTTTCATATTTCTTTTTAATTGAACTTCATACAAATATTGGTTTAAAAAAAAATTTTGTTTCCACTAATCTACGTACTCTGTCCAACTTTCTTTATGTGTGCCTGTTAAAGATGTCTAACGCACAAATTTGGGAAAAAAGCATTTTACAAATGCTTCAAAAACTAGTTATGCCTTAACATTAATGTTGGCAGCGTAACATGATAAAATCTTAAAGAACAGAATATAGTGGACAATTATTCTAAAAAAAATGATTCACAATATTATTTATAAAAAAAAATTCGGGTCTACATTTCGCATAAAGCTGAGCATTTGTATAAAAAGTGAATAAGAATTTTAAAAGGTTTGTGAACTACTGAATGAAGTTTTGGAAGGAATTAATAATTTTTATATATATATTATGTTGTGCTGTAGCAAAAACAATATCTACAAAGTTTGTTAGAATTGTAGCACAGTCTCACAAAAATATTATGTAATGAAGAAATTGTGTAGTGTTTGTCTTAAATGGCTCTATGTACTTTCATATCAGAAATTCTAGATGCATTTCATTTTTTTGTATATGATGTTTGAAGATCTAATTTCGAAATTTTTCAAATAAAAGTGCTTGTGTAAAAGAATGCCTAAGCAGTGTTTTATTGAAGATCTATCAGCTGTTAGAAAATGTGTGGAATATAATAAAAATGAAATTCTGATTCCAAAACAGAAAATCCTGCATAATGTCTCTACTTTGATTGTTCGAATTAGGAACTCGAAAGATTCCAGTGTCACATTTTCTAATGGTTTATTCCTCAGTTCAGCACTGTATAATTTTTGTAAAATGCTAATGAAAGTTGCATTAATTTTTGAAGATTGTTCAAGAGTTGTGTATAATATGCTTATTGTAGTTTTCTTGGATACAATATACTAGTATACCTATTTGCAATAAATGATATAAAATTTTGAAACTTGCCTTCAGTTCTTAATTCTCCAGCTCTTCAATTCACCTGGGAATTCAACATTTAAAAGAAATGATTACACATTAGAATGTTAGAAATGCAACTGAAGTATTGTCAAGAATTTTGTTACAATGAATGAAAATCTTTTCGTTCTTTAATAAATTAGTAGAAGATCTTTGAGTTACCGAAAATCAATCTTCAAGAAATAATTGAGTGCCTATAATTCATATTCTACAAGTCATCCATATAGAGGGACGTATGTTAATGAAAGATTATTAGTAATTAGAGGGGGAAATATATACTGAAGATTTTATTTTGCATGAATGCTGTTGATTTTTTCCCAAGCTAATTGAAGTTGTCCAGTTTATGTGCACAATACTAACACAATAAGAAAATTTGGGTTTTCTAATTTCAAATGCCTATACCTGTTATTGGGAAAGCAAGCTATTTTAGGTTTCTGTTTTGAATAAAATTATATCAATATATTATTAAAACTTGAAACTGTCAAGAAATGTACTGGTCTTCAAGCTGGATTTTGGTTTTTCACAAGTGTCATTTAAAAGATTTTACTTACTGTATAATTTATCCACATGAAACAAAAACATGCTCAAGATATGATTATAAAGGTTTGTTGAGATTATTTTGCTATTTGATGGTAGTTGACTTTGGATTTCACGAATTTTCAGCTGTAAGTCAACTGCATCATAATTTTTTTTAATGAAAAAGAGCTTTTTAAAGGAATTTTCTTAGATTTTTCAGCAAAAATTTAAAAATTACATGCCAAAAATCCACTAGAAGGCATGTTATTTGTTATAAGTGTGCAGTAATTATTTTAACATATGATTTGAAACTAATAGTAAAAAAAAAATTCTGTTTATAAAAAGAATGTATGGAATTGGTTTTTCTTACTACACTTTTTTGCTGTTAACCAATTTCATTTCTTTCCTGAAATAATATTTTATTGCATTTAAAAAGTACCCAATTTATAATAAATAAGGGGAAAAGTGACTTCTCTTACAAATAAACTTGCGATTTTAAAAATACATTCTATGAGTTTAAGTTTTTAATTTCTCAGAACATATTTTGAAAGTTAGCTCATTTTATTGTATCAGCTTTTTTAGAGTGAAGAAATATTCATTTTTCAATACTCAACAGAAAAAAATTCCTGCATTGGAATTATACTACAGTGGAAATTGTAAAGGCCTATTTCATTGAAGATTTAGATACCTCAGTTCTCTCCTGTATGAAGATATTTAAAATAAAAAATGGGCAAAGTTTGAAATTCTGGGAAAATGGATAGCTGGCAGAATGAAAGATATAGCATTTTGAATTACAACTGTACAGATCTATACTAAAAAGAATATTTTGATATTCTGTAATGGAAGATAATTCTATATTTTGCACAATTATAGGAAGTCATTATGAAAAGGTTTGCGAAGCCTAAATTTTGTATTGACAGAATTTATTTTCATTCCAAACTTTATAAACAATTACATTAAATTGTTTGTGAATACAATAAAAATTTAATATCTTTTATTCCAGTTATTTTCAACAAATTATACTGTTATGTAAATTTCAAACGTATGCCTCTGTGAAATTACTTTTTTTTATTTTGAAATATTTTCTTCCCTTGCTCCAAAGAAATACGAATCAGTTACTTGAGGTTTCGACAACTTGAAGAATTCAGAATTTAATTACTGTTTGCCCGATCTTTTTCTACGTAAAACATACAGATAGGAGACATAGCTCCAGTTATGTCACTTGGAAGTTCTATATTTTTATTGAAGATTTTGAGAATTCGTTTAGAAAGTGTTTTTATTTTTGGAAAAAAATATTTCATGGTTAATTAATGATGTGAAATTAACAGAGAAAACTCAACATGTCCTTTCTTTTGACAAGCAAGCACTCTCCAGACAGAATCGAGATTATCAGCATTTCATTTTTTGTTCTTGTGAAAGGTAAAATAATAAATTTTAGCACAGGATTCAGTTAAAAAATTTAAAATATTCCTTTTTAAATATTTAATAATTAAAATTTATCATTCCTCATAATTTAACAAATAAAAACCAATATTGTGAAGATGTTTTAAAATTCTGGTATAGTAAAGAGTTTGTATTAAGTTATTTTTAGAATTAAGATATATTTATAAATTGAGCTTTCATTTTTGTACATAAATTTGTCATTAAAATATCTTTTGAACAAAGAATGCTTTATTTGCCTGATTGTGTTCTTGGTTATAAAAAATATTGCTTGTGTGGAATTGAATGTGTGAATTTGTTTTAAAAGGATAAACACAAGAGTTAAATTTCTCTGTGTCTATGACAAAAAAAATGTTTCTTATTATGAAATATTCAAAATGGTCTTTAAATTTATTTGTCATATAATTTAAATTTCACTTGCCATTTACAAACTACATTTCTATTAAATTAAATGATTGTACAAAATAAATTGTCAGGTTATAAATTTAATTTTATTCCTCATATAAAATTCGTAAATGCATTCTGATATTTCATTGTGAGTATTCAATAATTTACTATTTGTCTTTACACCTATTTACCATTTTACAACTATTTAAATGAAAGTTAATGGGTACCTATTGGTTATAGGGACCGTGGCTACACATAAAAAACAAATTCTAGCTAACACCATTTGACTAATACTATAAATAGGTGGCACAGTATTTCATGTCAAGGTTTATTTTGGTTGTCGATCTTACAAATATGGTGAGGTCTTTCCGTGTATTGATATTATACCATTTTCTTCTTGTTTATAGTGTTGGCTAGGTTTTTCAACTATTTTGTTACAATGATAAAATATGGAATTTACTAGTGAACAAAAAAAGTTTATAAGAGAAAATTTTTTAATGGGACAGCAACTGATGCACAGCTAGTCTTGAATGAGCTCTGTATTAAAATTCCTGGGGGGAAGGGGGTCCTTTTTTAGAAAATGAAAATAATCCTTTTAATAAAACTTATATTTGAAAATGTCAAAATATTATCCATGTTGGGGCCCCGTATCATTAATATGGCGGCAGCTACCCCCCTGGTGACAGCCTTTTTAACCAAAGGGTCATTGCTTATAAATGAAAATAGGCAAGAAATAGTGTAGTTGTATGGCTGTTGATTGTTAAAGTTGCATTTGTATGGGGAATTGGTTCTCAGGATCTAGGATTCTGTTTATTGAAGCCTATTGTTTTATTTACAATTGGATCTACAAACTTCTGTGTTGAAATGTCAATGGTGACACATTCTGTGCAAATAGAATTAAGCAGAAAAACATCTATGGACTAAATAATATTTTCAATTTTGACAGCAACTTGAAAATCAGTTGCCAACCCATGTTATGTATAACCAATCAGCATTACTTAATGAAAATATAAATTTAAAATATCCATTGTTGTATTATAAATTTTTTCCTACGTAAGGAAAAAAGATTATTCTATTTCAAAATGCAACTGAATTGGAAACAATTATGCTCAATATTTCCCAATGGAATATTGCTAAAATAAAACTACTGACTTATAATATTTTACAAGAAAAATGCAACTTGATCAGTTATTAATCTCTTAAACTTATCTCATTACAAAAAATACTTAGGAAATTCCAATAAACGAATACTTAATGCATTTGAATTCTTTGAAAACATGCCTTTTTGTACCTTTTAATTACTGATGTTTGAATTTAATTATTATTTTTCATGCTAATGTGTAAGTAGTTGCATAATACTTAATGTAGTACCTGAATTTCTTTTAGTTATAGTTAAATTAAAATTCTGCAATTAACCATGTGTCCTAAACAGTTTTATATGGAAGGGAGGAATAATGAGGGGATTCTAGGGGGTTTTTTAAAATTTACTCAAAAATAAAATATGAATTACTCAATATGAAGTAATATGCGAGACATTAATTCATTGGTAATAAAAGTAAATATAAAAAAGTTTTTTATTTCATCAGTGTTTTTTTTATTTATAATGTTGCTAATTATAGTATATCCATGATATACACTAATAAGAGTTTTTTGAGATATAATGAACCCTTGTTATGAATATGTGGGTACAATAAAAATCATTGTTTAAACATTATTAATCTTATGATTATTCTGCCTTTACAGTTATACACAATTTTATATTGCAATTAATACATTATAGAAAATAATGTAAACAAAGGCCAGGGGCATAACGGAGAATATTAAGGCCTCCTACAAAACGAGGTTTTGGGCTCCAAGTTGGGTATTACAACGGTTTGCAAAACCATAACCTTTGTGACCACCCCTGCATAATGAAGGGGTGTACGTTACACCACTGACAAAGGCTGTTTTTTATTCAGAATAAGGCTTTGGCACTTGATTCATTGTATCATTTTCTGTAGTATCAATAAAATCAAAAAAATAGATTAGTTTACTTGCTAAAAAAAATAGTTAAGGATATTCTTTATCATAAAAGTTATATGCATTGCATCTATCAGTCTTTCAAATTATATTATGTACTGCAGATGTGATATTTTCTTGAAATGACATTGGTTAATGAAATTTTTTGAAATACGAGTGAACATATTTTTTATAAATGACTTAATCACTCACATATGTGTGCCACTGATGTACCTTAAGAGGTTATGTAGTTTCTTATACTTTTCTGTAAATTTATTGAAGACTGAGCAAAATTTTTATACACCGTTTCCATTTAACATATCTTTTTGCAAGGAGTGGTCGTTTAAGCTCATGTTCATTCGAATATTTTATTAAGTATCTGGTAGAACTATCTATAAAAATAATTGAAGTCATATTTTCATTAACGTTAAGTTTAGTGAATTATATAAGTGTGAAGAGGAAATATGAAACTCCATTTAATATTTTTTTATTAACACTGAGCATTAAATAGTACAAATACAAGCTTAATTTTAATGTTTATGAACAAAATAAGTACAATTATTTGAAAAATATTAATAAAAATTCTTTTTACCTTTGCTAAAAAAGAAGTCAAAAATTCAGTTACTTATTTCGACTTAAAATGTATCTGCATTATGATCTAATATAACAGAAAAGGTTTATGAAACATGGACAGAGGCAGTTATAAATTTTAAATTACTTGCACAAAACTTTTTTAAATCATAATTTTATGTATATTAGAACTTTAACACAGACACTTAATTGATACGGTGCTGTGTTACATAAAGTTACTTGTTCAGTGCTGTTTTTTATAAAATATGTATTTCAAATAATACATTTTTTTAATATAAAAACTATTCATGAATTTGCAAAAAATGATTTTCTTACATAAATAATAAAAATGTGGTTTCAATTCATTGTACTTTATTTACAAGTTATATATTTAATCTTGGGGTCTTATACTGTTATGATCCCTTTATGTAAGTATTATTTTTAATAAACATTAATAGTTTTAGAAAGGAATTTGAAAAAAAAAATCTTGAAATGTGCTCTAATTGATATTTCTATTAAGAGGGGGGTAGAGAGAATCATTTTTATTGAAAGTGAAACTCCCAGCTACACAAAAAAAGTTCCATTTTATTGGGAAAAGTTTTTCCTAATGAAAACATGCAGCTGAAAAAAATAAGTTTTAATTATTTAAAGCTTAATTTCTTTGATGAATTTTTATATTTAATTATAATTTGCCTGGAAAGATCTGAATATTTGAGAAATCGAGATACAGTTTTAATGAAAATACTGCCGGCGTTGGTTGGGGGGAAATTGGGGTTTTAAAAAAAGTTTTTTAAATTCAAAATGGTTTACATTCTGATTTCTATCAAAGGTTTGTATATATCATATTGGTTTCAAGCAAATGAGAGACTAGATACGTTCTGTCATGTAAATGGTAGAAATGTATGTCTGAAATTTTTTTTTGAATAATGCTTCAGCATTGTTACATTTCATACTTATGAAATTAACCTTTTATTGGTTTTAAAGGTGTCTGTCCCTTGATTTTGCTGGACACTTTACTGTTTTGGGGTTAAAGTGATATTTTAGCAAACCAAAAAGTTTTTATTACTATTAGTAAATTGTTCTTGACTACTTTTCAGATGTCTTTCACCAATAATGATAATTTTCAAAAATATGCTACAGCAGTGATACTTTTAGCTTGTAATTAGTATTGCATAAAGTAAAAACTCATGCAAAAATTGGGCAATATTTTATCAATTGACTTATGTATTATAGTAATTGTTTCATATTCACACACAGAAATATATTCAAATTATCCTTGAATTTCATGAGACTGCCATGCTTGTCTGGGAAAGATTTAACTGCGTCATTCATCTTTTTTGGCATGTTTTTGGGTCAGACTTAAGTTTTTTTCGACTTAAGATAAAGGACTTTGCTAAAAAAATTTCCAATATATAATAAATAGCCTTACTAACAGAATCATAAATGTGCTGTTTCATAAGATTAGTTTGGAGTTTTTTTAATTTCACACACACACATTGCAAGGCAACATGAAGAGTATTGGCAACAGATCTCATTATCTTGAACTTTGATAGATTGTGAAGGTGATACTTGAGCTGGTACCCCTTACTCTTCAGACTTCTGCACCAAAGTGAGGACTTTGAGCAAGAGATTTAAAAGCGCATTGGTTTCTTCGTATGCAAGAACTCATTCCCCCATGTGTAATCGAAGCAAGAAAAATAAATTGTTAATACAAAATATATTGTATTAAAATTTGAATTTTCTTTGCAAAATTGTATCATAAAATTTAATTCTTAAAAACCATAAAAAATATTTTTTCAGAATTTAATTTTTTTAAGCTGAACAAAGACATTTCTCAAACAACTCTCATCAACTTCATTCAAACAACTGAATACATTTTTTTTTAAATATAGGTCTTTAGATATTGATACATCTAATTAAAAAAATATCAAAGAAAAATAAGGAGTGTACTTTTCAATCTTCAGAAACTCCCAAAATTTTAAAGGAGTAAATATAATGGATTTATCTTGCTTCCATTCTTTTAATGCAGTAGCTTACACAAGAGTGGAATTTATCGATTCAAACCTCTCCCCTTACACTAAGGATTATACCTTACCTCTCGTGTATTTTCTTAAAATGTAAGCACCTCACATAAAAACTTACGTCACTATATACTTGAATGAATTTCTGTAAATAAAATGATTTTTTTTACCTGAACAAAATACATTTATTTTGTAAAAGAGTTCAACAGGGGGATATTTCGTTATCTATTATAAATAAAAATGAAGTGTCTGTAATTTGAAATTAACAGCTTTTTACTAAATACATTTAAAAGTAAACGTACTTATATGAAAAATCAGTTTTTAAAAATGTTTTTTCTTTTCCCGGCTAATCTCTGAAACGGCTGGACCAATTTTGACGGAACTTTCACTGGTAGATAGCTAACGTTATAAAGAGTAACTTTGGCTACTTTTATTTTAGAAAAAAAAATTAGGGTTCCGAGAAAATGAAATTAAAATCAATGAAATAGTGAGTAATATCCGATTCAAATGGGAATTATTTTTATTCAATAGGGACTATTTTCGCGAGCCTTCTGTCTCAATGATTTCTAGCAGTTATATCAAACTTTTCTGTTTGAATAGGTTGCTGCCACTCGCGACATTTCCCGTTCATGTCCTTTGATCCTAATGATTTTACAGTCCTTAACTGCATTGTCAAAGGTCATGCGTCCCTTTCACCCCCTTCCTTGCGGCCCTTTGTGTTCGGGTTTCACCCTACTGCTACTTAGACCTATTTTGGTCCTAACGATTTTAGTCCTCACTCCATCGACAGTGTCAAAGGTCATGCGTCCCTTTCACCCCTTGCTCAACAAAAAACGAAAAAAATAATAAATAAATGAAACAAAAAAAAGAAACAGATTCACAAAGTAGAAGAATGACATTATACTTATAGCATAGGTATTTCTTTATGTAGAATACATGATTATTAAGTTTTCGTTAACCGCGTGCGAAGTGAATAAACACTTTTTTGTTAAATTCCATGTGGACGAAATCGCGGTTAACAGCTATTTAACATAAAATAAATGTGCATCAGAAAGTAATATTAATGTATTACACATCCAGGTACAAATTATTTACACTATTTTAAGCGTTTATTATACAAAATACGTAACAATGTGTTACTTTTGCTGAGCAGGTAGGCGTTTTAAAAAATCGACCCACAAGAAAGATACGGGGCGTCATAAATAATAATTAAAAAAATTCAGCTGTTATATCAAAAGTTTTAAAATTTAGCGAACATGGTTTTTTTGTTCAGCTGAGATATGCAAAAGGCTTTTTTTTTTTGTTTAATTTACGATTCACGTACAATTAACTCATTAAAAACTTCTTTATCCTTCAGTCTGTATTGTTTAATTTTTAAATTCACCCGTGCGAAGAACGGGTATACCAGCTAGTATATATATATGGCTTAATTGATACTGAAAAATCAAAATTGAAGGTTGGTCTTAAGTCGTATTGACTTCCCTTCAGTAAGGGGGGGTTACCCCCTCTTTTTCGTGTTAGTTATTTATAGATGAACATGGGTGAAAAAATTTTTTTACAGGAAATTACGTAATTTATGCCTCGGGTTGCTTAGCGGATGTGTTTTTAATTACGAAAAAAATACTTGTATTTTCCCTTTTGGAATTTTTTACAGCCACTTTTATGAATACTTTACTTGATACTTATCAGTATTTCAGAAGAAGAAAAAATTCTGCCGCACTCTCTATAACGCTATAAAATAAAATTTAATGTTTCGTATAACAGACAGCACAAACGATTAATATATAACGTTTTGTAATTTATCCGTAACATTTTTTTTTCTGTACAACATAAAAAGTTATAATTAGGACGAAATTGTGTGTGCATCAGTGGCGCACACAAGGGGGTGTCCTAGGGGTCCGGACACCCCATAGCCCTTGATTTTATTTTCGGTTGGTTATCATCCTATGAATGTATAACAAAATTTAATAAAGTATTTGTTATAAATAATTATTTATTAATTCTAATTATTTATTCAATACTTAATTTTGTATTGTTTTTGTTCCTGAAAATCGACAAAATCAAAAGAATATGTTGGGCGGCGTATCGGAGTATGATACCAAAATGGCGGACTTTCGACCCTGGACCCCCCTTCTTGAAAAATTTTTGTGTGCGCTACTGGTGTGCATACACCTAGCAACAGAATATGCAAATAAATAACTTTTAAAAGCCAGTGACGACTGACTAGTTCTGGGACTTCGCAAAGAAGCAACCGAGTGAGTGTTTTAAACAGGACTTTCCAATGCTCAGGCGTAACTTTCATGTGAATGTGATTCCATCGATATACCAATACCTCTCGGATAGTTTCGCGGTAGCCGAGTGGTATAGGTATCGGACCGTGGCTTGCCTTGTCACGAGTTCGAGTCCAGTACCACTACCCGCCGTGTATGGCAGCGATGCACGTTAAATCTGTCGAGAGCTGAAACGTCCTCCCGTTGGTGGTGTGGTAGTTAGAGGGGGTGCCAGCTCAGGTGTCGTCCACGTCACTTGACCATGGTTCAAAATTACGTGGTCCGTCGCCAAAAGCCCTCGTGCAGCTGAACAGTGCGACGTTAATATTCAATCAATCAATCAACTCGGATAGTTTCGCGAAGAGAATGAGCAGAAGCTGTTAGCTGTGATCGGTCCAACCGCTGTATATAGCGTTAACTGAACAGGCGGCGGAAGAAAGAAAAACCAGTTGTTCTCTAAAGTTCGTTTCACCATCTCAAGTCATTCTTCAACTCCGATTAAAGTTAGAAAATTTTGACCGAGTTCGAAGCTCGATTAGATTTAACCACGCTTGCACAGTCTTAGGGTCTATTTTGACAAGTAAATAACCGGAGTTCAAAAATATGGTGAAATTAAGTTTTAACCGGCGATTTGCCTTCACTTAATCGGTGGTTACTTAATCTCAAATTCCATAGTCCAGTTCAATTAGAGGGAAAGAGGGATGGCTAAATTTGAATCGAAGTGATGCATCAAAAAAGTAAAGGTAGACTGACAGACATAGTAATATGCGAACATAAAAGTGATTAAGCTCTCACAGTCTTAAAACGATCCTTATCATCAATATCCCACGTGGAACCGAAACACCAATCACTGACCATCGATAGGCGACAACTGCTTCTTATACTTAAGGGGGCTCACCCATGTGATGGGTTCAAAAAATTCATAAATTGCTTCCTTAACATGTCTAGAATGCGGTGGTAAAGTGATTTTTTAAAATTCGAAGTCATTATAAAGAAGAAGGTGTTAGAAAAGCAGCTGTTCGGCGCGCTAAGTTAAGATTTTCATTGTTTTAATCGAACTTGAAACTTAAAACGCGTTTTTCTCAAAACTGTTTCTCAAACTTTCCTCCATCATATCTCAAGAACGGTTTGACCGAATGACTTCAAATTTATAGGGTAGACTCAGCTCATATAGACGCACCAAATGAACTACAATTATTTCAAAATATTTCTATTTTTTTATAGCAAAAAAAACCCTCATGAAATTCGAAAACTTTTCTTCACAGGTCTACCAAAAGTCCAATTTTTGATATTTTCAATTGAGTATACTTCATTCGGTGCATTTAAGTTTATAGATTAAAACGCCGTTAATTTTTTTTATTTCAAAAAAGCCAATCATCTGGGATCGTAGAGGAAGTGAGCGTCCATATTTTTTCCAGGCGGTCGTGTTCAGAGCGCTATAACTCACGTTCTGTTGGATATTTTTGGCTAAAAATTCATATACATAATCTTAAGATACATGCAATTAATGACAAAAAACGTAAAGTTCTATCATTTTACTGGTCCTCAAAAAAAATTCCTAAAAATGCTTAAAAAACAGGCCGTTACATGGGTGAATCCCCTTAAAATGCAAGATACGAGATTTTTTGCCGTTTGAGTTAAACCTGAACATTTAGGATCGGTTTTCATTGCATTTCTTTGACAGAATCTTGTTGATGAACCCGTATACCAGGGATGGCATAACACGCGACAGGGGTGGGCAAAGTGGCTTTAAAATTAATTAGTTTATGTAGAAAATAAACCAAGATTCATTTAAATCTTATGAAAAATTAATATGTTGAATTTTAATAATAATTTGCTCATGGCCCGCGTTTTAAGGTTTTCTCTATTTTTATAAATTTTCACAAAATCAGCACTTCTAATACTCTTTTTTAAAAGGCTTCCCCTACCTCCTCCCTTAACCCGGGGGCTCGGCTTTTACCCATGTTAACTTAAAATTTGATGTTTCGAATTTTTTTGCCTTTTCTTTGTCAGACAGGTTTATTTCCCCCGGCGTTTCACGAACTTTTTTCATAACATATTGTCATGGAAAATTCCCTTCCCCTCCGCAATGCATTTCCTGGTATGTGTGGTTGGGTTTTATATTAACGTCATTACAAAATTCGCGGGGTTTTTTCCCACAATTAATTTGACTGCCCTTTTAAAATTTTTGGGTACCGCTGAAGACCCGCTGTTGAATCTGTCGAATTTTTAAACGTTCTAGCGTTGGTGGGGGGATGGAGTTAAGAGGGTGGGGGGCCACTAAGTTTCATCTTCGTCCTTGACAATGGTGCAAAATGTCGAGGTGCGCCCCAAAACTCTCGAAAAAAGGAACAGTGGGACTTTAATTTATACCCTTTGCAACTTTTAGGACCCAAAAACGAAAATATACCTTTTTAAAAATAGTTGTATGTTGAAAAAAGTAGAAATTTTTACAATTACAGTATTTCACAACTATATTAAATGTTGAATTAAAATTGTGAGCATTTTTTGAAACGTTCGATACACGGGAAAAAAGTTTCATGCAATTATTTTTATAAATGAAGAAGTGTTATAAAAAATTTGAATTTGATAAGTAGTTAATTTAATATTTAAAATTTAAGTATTTTTTAAAAATTCTTAAAAAAAAGTTTTTCGCATTTTATTTTTTTAAATCACTAACTCTTAAAAGATCAAAGTAGGAGTTTTTTAAAAATCATTTTCATATCAACGCACCGATATTGTTTCATTTTAGAAAAAATCGTAAAATATGTAAAGTATCGTTGTTTTTTAAAGAAAAGAAAGAAAACATACTGTGCCGTGACGAAATAAATTATCTTTCCAATTACAAAATTGCTGGCGAAGTTATTAAATGCGCGAATAAAATTTTGAGTATTTTTTTAAAAAATCATAAAAATTAAGCGATGATGTTGTTCCGAACCCGGGTAAAAACGTTAGTAATCAAGCTCTGTAACCGATCGCGCCACGAAATCTTCGGGAAAAAAAGGAAATAAAAGGAAGAGATATTCAATTTCGCCAAATCTGATGATTTTCAATATTTATAGGCGCATCTTCTTTTCTAGTGTAACCTTTCATCAAACGTGACTGGCACAGAGTAAAAGTGTCATATGGCGCCAAACCCTTGGTTATTGTAAAATTGTGTTATTTGTTAAAGTTTTAATTTTTTTCGAGGGCTTCATTTTTAAATTAATGCCTTCAAACTTCATATATCGATTGAAAACAACGGTAATTTTTAAACAAAAAATGTAACAAAAATAATGCTTAAATATTTCTCGCAAAAAAGGAAAAATACATTTTTTTTTTTAAAAAAAACCGTTATTTTTACAATCTTTGTACAGATTAAGGATAATATCGTTCTACACACGAAAAAAAAAAGTTTCGTAAGATTATTTTTATAAATAAATAGGTTATTAAGTATTTAAATAAAATTTTGAGTATTTTTTGAAAAATCGTAAAAAAAGCTTTTGACATTTTACTTTTTAAATGACTGATTTTAAAAGAGGAAAGCATAAAATTTTTTAGTGTAGAATATTATTTCATTAACGTGAAAGAAAGTGCAAACGGAACGATTTAGAAATCATTTTCATAAAAACGTATCGATTTTGACTCATTTTAGAAAAAATCGTAAAAAATAGAAAAATATTATTTTGTAAAATAAATTATACCGTACCGCGGCGAAGTGAACGATCTTTCCGATTATGTAATTATTTTTTGTCTGAGTCTCATAAAAAAAATTTGATCGTGTTTTAAAAACGTGGGGATAAAAAAAAAAACGTCGAAGAAACGGAACTTTGCCGCTCGGCTGTAAAAAATAACAGCAGGGATAAAATAATTATGCGTTTTAAGGTTTTTAATTAATATCTTTTTAACTAATTGCAATATTGGAATATAAATGGTCAAAACGGATTCCTCGAATCATTCCTGAACTTTTGGTACCTTCGGCGAGTTGTGCGGTTCGTGAGAAGATAGATACATGTAGTCAGATAGATAGATAGATACGTTTGTTTACCTACGAATTTTAATAGTATAAGTATATATTAATAATATATATTTATGTTTACGAATAAATATTTGAAATTCAAGGACATCACTCACAAGCATAACAAATTCCCATTTAAAAATACCTTAAAGGGTAAACAAAATCACTTCTTTTTATTATAATTTAAATAAATGGACACACATACAAAGTGCTGTAATAGAATTTTTTAACGTGTCTTAATTTGTCGAAACATGTATGAAAATGCGGGCGGCCGCGAAAAAATCAGTCCTGACAAGCTTTCACACGCTTTTAACCGTGACTATAAAAGGAAAAAAAGGAAGTTATATTGTTTTATTTATGGAATAGTTGCATTGCAGATTGGTTGCTAGTGAAGTAGAGTGCGTTATAATACAATTACTATTTACTTGGCCGTTTTTTAAACTTGTGTTGTGTTATAAAAGTATATATATATATAAGGTGAAAAGAATATTAAAAAATATTCAGTTTTTCTCCAGAAATATTTAAATAGCTTCTACAGGATGTTTCTTTTTAAACGAGGCTTTTTCATGTAGTTTTAACCGACTTCAAAAAAGGAGGTTATCAATTCGATCAATATTTTTGTTTGTCCGGCGATTACTTCGACATATCTCAATCGATTTGAATGATTTTTTTTTTTGATAGGATATGTTACGGGATTGGTACCATTGTTAAAAAGGTGGTTTAAAATGTCATCCCCTAATTTTGGGGGTAACATTTAGTGGTTGATAAAAAATAAAAGTTTCCGAAAATAATTAAAATTTGATGTGAATAAACCCACTGGGAATCCAAATAAAATGCAAAAATAAAACTTTTAAAAAACTATCCCTTTCGCCTTTGGGGTTAATATTAAGGGGTGGAGAGAGAAAAAGTTTTCCGATTAAAAAAGGTTTACTTCCTAAAAAAAAAAAATAGAAAGAAACATAAGGCACCCGATTTTAAAAATATATGGATTTACTTTACACATTACTTCAGTGAAGTCGGTTAAAAATAATTTTATACTTTTTATTGCTTTTTTTCTTAAGGTATCCGACTTCGCGTTCGGAACCGTGATTTTAAAAAGTCGCATAAATGGATCATTTTCATGATATTTAGTGTCACTTAGATTAAATACATGTATAAAATTGTTTTAAGGATATTTTGGCAAAAATTTTAAATACAATATTTCGGTAAAATAAACTTAGAATACCTTTATTTAAATGTTTCTTGGAAAATGCTTCTATTATAATTATTTTGCCTGTATATAGTTCAGACCTCTATACAGAGGCTCAACTATGATTTTTGAAAAATTCACATTATTTTCAGAGTTACAACCATTTCAGATAATTATCGGCGTTTTTTTTTCTTAAAATTCTCCCCTCTGTTGTCGTAAAACATGGATAAACCCACTTCTAAGTTATATATTTCAAAAATTCTAGTTGAGCTTCTGTACAGAGGTCTGAGCTATATACAGGCAAAATATCATCATAATAGAAGCATTTTTCACAAAAGGAGAACATTTTGAAAAAAGGTTATTCTAAGTTGATTTTTTGCCGAAATATTGTATTTAAATATTTTTTTTGCCAAAAAATGTCCTTAAAACAATTTTACACATGCTTGCTAATCTAAGTGACACTAAATATCATGAAAATTTTCCATTTATGCGCCTTTTTAAAATCCTGGTTCCGAACGTAGTCGAATACCTTAAGTCAATTCTATTTTTTTAAAAATGGTTTGGAAAACGCCCAATAGAGAATACATTAATCCATTGATATAAACCAGTGATCTTCAAACTGAGTTCCACGGAACCCCGGGGTTCCACGAATCAAAATAAAAGTTCGAAGAAAAAAAAATTAAAACTGTGTATGCAAAATATTTACGTTTTCTATAGTGTCCTAGAGTATTTTCTTAACGAGAGTGTTCATTAGTATTTAAAGCCGTGTTTCCCAACGCTGGTCCCATGAGGGAAGGGAGAGAGGGCGATAAAGAAGAATTTCGGCATCCGGTTCCTTCTCTTTCAACTAATTTCCTACATCTTTTACTGCTTTGTATGCGTGAATTCGGGTACTATTAAAAGAGTTAGATTTTGGCAGAGATTAGTCTCAACAAAAGTGATGAAAAGCGCGGTCAAGTTTTATGAATGAAAAGAGATGGGCAGAATGACCCTGAGAAAAAGACCCTTTTTCGAAGAAAACTGAAGGAATCTTGTGTCAGTTTGACTTCCGAACTAATTCTTTTAGCTTCCTGTGCGTATGCAGACAAGACAAAGTCGTTCAACAAAAAAGGTAATAATATTTTCATTTTCAAATTCTCTTTTAGATATTTAAGATTTGATGCCCAGGAATTTTAATCATTGCGTAAGATAAAGTGAAAAAAAATTTATTTTGCTGCATTCGTGCTTTTAAGTATGTGTGTTTTCGTAGCTTGAATGTACCATAATCGTCTTAAAACATTTTCGATTGACATTGTTATTCAAATGAAAAAATATTATTTGCCTCTCGTAAAAAAATAATTTCTTTAGTCGCTTATAAAGAACGATAGTAGTTCATTTAAAATACAACACACTAATGAGCTTTTGAGTACATTCATTATTTATATTTGTGATTGTCAGTTCATGGCATGCGAAACGCCATCCGTGTAATTAAGAGAATTAGGAGTGTATTGTTGTGTCTTCAAATAAGGATATGTGAACTGTGCTTGCGCCAGCCCAACCGCGCATGCCCAGTAATTCTGATATGAATATAAGGTTTAATTAAGTGTTAACTCTCACTCTTTAAGAAAGTTGTCAATTAGAATTATAATATAAGTTATTTTCCCATGTAAAAGTTGTATTAAGAATCCAATATGTCTCATCATTTTGATAATCCCACACCTCTAGCTATGATCCTAAGGACATAGTCATCATCACAGGATGGCTATGTCACAAGTTTAACTCTCGGTTTAAATGTGTGTGTAGCCTTTAATATGTAATTAAGTGCTTTAATATTTAGTGGTTCTATAATTTTAGTATTTTAATATCTGTATTTTATAATTATGCACTAGAAAATGACGTTCTTCTTTTTTCTGTGCAACCCTAATTTAATTTAGTGCCAAAAACATAAATTAATAATTATATTTTTTGCTAATCAAAACTTCAACATTATTGATAGCAATTTTTTGCTCACGTGTTTTATTTATTTTTAAAGCGGAAGGGCTTAGGTTATCTATTTTAATTTTTGTCATAAACGGGTGGCATTTATTTTGCTCCGGGGCGGCGAAACTGCTTGCGCCGGCCCTGCACGTGCCACACAATATTTTAAAGCACACCACCGATTGAACGGTTTGCATTTTAGTTCAAAAATAACAAAGCTCACTATGAAGAATATTAAGAACAAACGCGAGTGATTCGTCGGTGCGCGCGAGGCGGCGGGAGTTCACTCGTTTGTTATTGTCTTACAATCCTAACATAAGTTATTCTCGTCATCTAATCTACAGCAACAGAAGTCACATTAATTACTTTAATTTGAATTACCTGTATAACTAAAACATTTACAACAATAAGCACAAAATGTACTTTTTCGCAGTAAAGTAAAGAGTTTAGAGTTGTTAGAGCTTAGTTTTATATAATTCTTCCCACAAACACAAGTGAAAAATTATTTGACGGCACGTCTATACATCCCAAACATTTCTTCAGGAAAAGCGGCACGTTGATCCATGAGTTTGCCATCCTGCCATATATTGTGCAATCAGGGTGTCGCACTGACGGCCGCATGCAGCTCACAACAAACATTTTGGCGACCCGGCACAGCAGGCACGTACCGCAGTACACAGTGAATTTTTCAAGGGGGGTCCGCAGGTTTAAAGTTCATTAATCTTGTATCGTGCTCCTTTGATTTGTCGGTTTTCGGGAACAAAACACAGTAAAAAAAAAATTAATTATTGAATAAATAATTAGCATTCACTCAATAAATTAATCATTAATAACAAATAGTTAAATTTTACGCACTATATACTTATAGGATTATAATCAATCGGAAAAAAAAATCAAGGGCTTTGGGGTCCGACCCCAGTGACCCTCCCTTTGTGTAAAGCCCCTGTCGGCACTCGATATATATCAAAAAATTTCTCCCAAAGTAGGAAAGATAGTAGCAGAGAAGACATGCCAAGTGTCAAGACGTAAACATTACATTTTTATTTTTATTATAATGTATTCAAAATAAAATTACGTTTATATGAATATTGATTTTTTTCGCGCCCACCTTGCTAAACTTTTGTTTGTGTGGCCCAAATTAGCCTTTGAGTTTGGCATCCTTGCTGTACACGACCTGCCGTTTTCATTCATTCATGAATTCGAATGTGGAAGAAAAAAAAGAATCCCAAACATGGCCGGATGTGTCAAGAAGGTAACGATCGACTGAGAGAGAGTGACAGATTGTCCAATAGGCAGTCTCATTGGGACTTATCAACAGTCCTGCGACATCAGCGATTATAATGACAACTTAGTGATTGCACTGATCAGTTTCACACCATTCCAGCCACCATCAGTGTGCTTTCAGTAGTGCCTCGGGCATTCGATAGGAATGGGGTAGAAGTGTTTCAGCCACGCAAATTCCGCTAAGTGACCCGCGTCCTGAAAGTGGTGAGATCTTAGAATACAGATGCGGGATATATATATATATATATATATATACTCATCTGCTGACTGTCGTCTGTCACACGTAACCCAACAATTAGAATTATGTTATGGAGCGCCATTTCATTTGGCATCCATATAATATGGAGGAACACCGATTCTAAGCCGATCTGCAAATGCCCTTCCTTTAGCAGTACCACGGGCTTCAATTTCAACAATGGCTGCCGCCGCGGGACGCATTTCTACTGTTTACCTTCGTGGCTCTCCAGTATTTTCCTGACCGGTGCGATTCTAGATTTCTTTCCAATAGGCGGCATTTGGACTGCAATAACAGGCGTCTCTGAATTACATGCTGATCTAACCCCGCCACCAGAACGTATGGGTCGATTAATGAAGCGGTGTCGGTCATCCGCCAGTTTCCGCTAACTCAGTGCTCAGCCAGACTAAAGCTTGCATTTAAGGTATCCGACAATCCTGCGACAACTTTTTAAAAAAAATATGCTGATACAGGATTTTTTGTGATTTTTAGGTTTATTTAGTATACTTAAAGCAAAAAAATCGTAAAATTGAAAGCAGAAAAAATATTATTATTAAAATGGGTAAAACCATAAAAATGTACAAAATTACATAAATGGGGCCCAGTTTCCAGGCCAAAAACTTCTTTTCAACACAAATTCTCAATTTTTCAGTTTTACCGTGTTGCTTTATTATTCTATGTTTGAAATGACCTTCAGGATAATAGATATTTTAATTCTTTTACAAAAACTAGAGCCCTCTATCTTAGTAACTATATGAAATTGCTTAAGCAGCCAGCATTGCGTTCACATAAAGGACTGTAAATTTTGAAATACCCAGTGATTATGTGTTCCGAAGAACAAAAACACTTCTACTGTTATGCGAAAGAATACACAAAAGCCATTAAATTATTACTTTTGAGCAATCGTCCGCGTTGAAGCTTTTTCGAAAAAACGCTACTGAGTAAAACGCATTTTAATGCTTAAACATCTTGTGTAAAGTTATGGCATCTTCTTTAGTTAAAACACTTGTAGTTTTTGTTCTAGTGAATGGAAACAAAACGCTTGGTATTTTTATCAAAGCTAATGAGATGGTCTATAAAATAAAAATCATAAAAAGATTTGTCAATTTTTAAAAAAATCATGATTTTAGGCAGTCGGATACCTTGGGAAGGGGCCAGAGATAGACCTTCAACAGATTATATAGATATAGAGAGAAAGCGGCTGCCTTTACCATTACGAAATCTCCAGAATTACGATCTGTTTCTCTTGGAATGGGCGAGGAGGGAATGAATATTAACGTCGCACTGTTTTCCAGCTACATCGAAAAGCCTTCACTACTTTTGACCTCGTAATTTTGAACCATGGTCAAGTGACGAGGATGACACCTTAACTGGCATTGACCCCTCTCTCCTAATCCACCACCCACTAACGGAGTACATTTGAGCTCTCGGAGGATTGGGAACATGCACGCCCCCCACACGACATGGTGGCTCCGGCGGCACAGGATCAAACTCATGACATGCCTCGCCCCGAGTCCGTTACATATATTGGCCACTAGGCAAACACGCTTCTTTGATTCAGTGATCTTCAAAAAAGGTTATTGTGGGGCGGTACAAACAAATATCCCGGTTATTGTACTATTAGGATACAGACGTGAAAATTGATGAGCGTATTTCTTTCGTTATCTAGAGATCCATTAAGAAAGGAATTAGTGTTGATCCACCCCAAAGGAGCGTTATAAACAAAAAAATTTCTGCTTTTTTAGTATTGGACCTACAGATTTGCGTGCGACGTTTCTAAGATCGGGTTTTACGGAAATCGACTTCCAAGTCGGTTTGCGGGGAACACACAGAGGGGACACTATACACTGCTGGCCACACAAAATGCAACACCCTCAAGGAGGCCTGCAAATCATGTGTAATGAGATGAAGCGAGTGAACTATTTTTTCTGGCGGAAGGATAACTGTGTGACCCGCCCACGCATAGTTTTCTTTGCTTCACTCCCACGCATTCCCTTCTACAGGGTTCACCAGCTGACCTGGTGCTGCAGTCGCGTGACGTTTCGTATTTGTGGCAGCAGCCCAAAATGTGCTGTCCAGAGATGTCTATGGAAGTGTACGCAAATAAACAGCAATGCGGAAATTTACATCAGCGCGTTGGCAAGCATGAAATAAAATCATTAGCATTGAAGCGAAATATATTTATACCGGGCACCTTCCGATCCGAAACGAGTATCTTAGCCACACCGTGCCAAAACGATCGTCATAGCATGGAGACTTATTACTGGTTTAGGTAGATATCCCCTGCGCCGCACGCCCTTCTGCCAGTGATTCGGCGAATAGTGAACGAACGGTATCATTATTTCGTGGCGAGCGGGTGAGCAGTTGCGTCATTTTGAGTGCGACTGCTGGAGAGCTGGCAATATTCTGGCGTGACGGTTTGTGAGTTGCGTATCGTGTGTGACGGCTTATGGGCTTTCGGTAACCGTGTGTGACGACTTGTGAGCCGCATCATCGTGTGTGACGACTTTGTTGGATGCATCATGCTTCTGACGACTTGGTTGCTTTTGGTGGCGGATAGATGGCAATTGTTAACCGTTGCGCGGTTTCTTTGCAATCGGCCAAGGTCACCAATGAAAGAAGATTAGAGCTGGTTATCTTCCGATCCGAAAACGAGTATCTTAGCTTCTGTAAAGTGCTCAATATGCTTATCCATATATCATATAAAACTCATTCACATGGGGAAAAAGCAACAGAAAAATATTACTACAACTTTCCTAAAAGAAAAAGAGACGGAGTGAAACATACCAGTAAGTTTGAAGGTCGAATATATGATAATCAAAAGTAGTATTTTAGGGTTAAAAGAAACGCAATAAAAATTTCATCTTGGGATTACAGTAAAAGCAAACAAAATGTTCTTTTTATTTGGTTATAGGATCAAAGATAGCTAATGAGCGTTTGAAGTGGAATCTTTTATTTTTGATGATCCCCAGATGATAAAAATAAATTATATCAGTGTAAATGTGTATTTTTATTATGTCAGAAAGCTTTTTGTTTTACTCTTCATTTCAAAAATTATTTTTAAATTTTGCATTTCAATATGCTTGCGTCCCCTCGAAAGGTTACCGCACCCTTCCAGGGGAGCGCGCCCCACAGTTTGAGAAACCACTGAAGTAAGCTATTTATGACATCCAAAGTTAAGAAAAATCAACAAATCCAAAAGCCCCCACACTCCCCACCCAAACTTTTAAGCAAACTCTTTAAAAAAAAATGCAATGAATTTTGGTTAAGTCAAAAATAAAAGTTCTTATGTTAAAAAAAAAGTATTCAGTTAACCTTAATTTGCACAAGTTAAATAACGTTAAATATCTTATCAAACATAGTAGCAAAGCTTTAATAGATAACCGGGGAAAAAATATTACTTTCCTCCTATTGTATCCCAACAAAAATGTGTACATTAACTTTCATAAACCTTTTAATTCTTTCTACAGCGAGAAAATGCAGGTTAAGAAAATATTTCAACTGTCGAAAATGTGATTATCTTATTGGTATAAGAGTTAACACATCTGCAATTCTTTAGAACGAAGTTTCTTATTAATTTACTTCCCTACAAGCTTGAACTACAACAACTGAAAACAGTAAAGGACATTTGAAAACAGAACGAGGTTATTTCTGAAGTCACACACATCAAAAACTTTTTGAAAATAAGAAGGGAAAAAAGAAACTTCCCTGTGCTTTTACTGGATAGCGTGGACATGCTGAATATGTAGGTGTGGAATTATGCCGGCCTGTGTCTAATAGAAGTATAGAGAAAATTTCGGTTCCATTGCCCCCTGGAAGATGTACACAGTGTTATTGTTATCTATGAAGGATCAGCGGCCATTGGAGATCAGAGACATCTCTACGTTGGTAGCCTCGATTCCTTAAAAACCGAGAAAGCGGTTCGCAACCTTCTCACCTCCGTCTGCATGTGGGTATCAAGGTTAGAAACGAAGAACGTGAATATTCTGAACAATGGTGCAGGGTTATTTTTTACTTTCCTTATCATTATTAAATTCCACCTCTAGGTGAGTGAGGCAAAATCTTTTGGTTTGGATAGCAGGATGACAACTTTGGTCAAGGGAATACAGGGAAAATTGTATTTGCGTAAATAATCGTTGAAGGATTGAGGTGGGTTTCTTTTAAGAAAAATACAAGCACCAGGGGTCTATTAGTTAGTGAACCTCTATGCATTCTTCTTACACCCTGCTCTTTGAAGGAACTGTGACGAAATTTCATTAAAGACCAAAGCTTCATCAGTGCCGGTTTATCCCCTGAGAGCTTGTGGTAAGCACAGGCCCAGATAAGCTTCGAATTTCTAACCAGTATTCTCTCTGCCAACGATCCTCCAGTGTCAAGAGGGCATGTAGATCTTCTGCGGCCAGGGCCCGAATTGAGCTTTAAATCAGCATTGAGCTTCATTCACACCAAAGCAGTGATTGAAGCTGTTGTCAACCCCCGTTTGCACCCTTTGAGGAAAAGTCCTCTGAATGTGAGATTTGTGAATAAGACTTAAGAATAGAGATATAAAAATATTCTTAAAACCACCTTGATTTGTGACCTTTATAGGAAGCAGAAATATTTATTTGCATCTGAAAAGATTTCGCCTTTATAGTAGAATGAGCCTTTACCAAAGAATTAATTTTTTTCATCCTTTTAACCGTGTAACTTGTGATTTTATTTATTAGTTTGCGCATCGCCGAGTGCGTTTCCTCAGTAAATTGCGAATGTTTTTTTTTTTTATAAATATTTAATTTTACTCTGTATAATCTAGTCTTAATTATTAACACGTTTAAATCAGACGGCATTTCACGTTAATTCCAATGGCGTAAAAAGTGTACAATGGGTTCGACGCCAAAAGTCCATTTTAATCGGCGAAGCTGGTGGAAACAGCATCTGAAAGGTGAAAGAACGTGTATTGTTTGATGACATTTTGGCATATTGTTAAATTAGTATCACTTACAAAGTTAGATTTTACCCAAGAGTTAGTTTATTTTTGGGATAAAATAATGAGTACAATTCATCCCTGTGTGTGTAATAGAATCTCATTTCGTATTTTCAGTTTTGTTTTCTTGTTACATAAAAAGTATTGAATAACTTCGAATTTAAAATGAATAATATATTATAAAAGGGTTATGGCCGTGACTTGTTTATCCTATTCTCTATTGGAGTACAATTATTATATTTTTTTTAATCCACTGATTTATGTGAAGATATATCTTCATATATCTAAGGAAAAATTTTTTTTTCGTTTTGCTGAATAATGAGTTGAATATTTATTTTCCTAGAATTTTTTTCCCCTCATGGAGTCTACAACTGTTTTGTTCTGAAACAAATTTTAAGTTGAATTGTATAATTTATAGATTTTACTAAAAAAGAATGGAGCAAAAAAAAAAAAGTATGATTGTACTTAAAATGTGCACTACTTTTTATTCTGGATAGCTGGCATTTTATAAAACATGTAAAAAAAATTTAATGCTTTTGTAAAAGTAAAATTTCTTTTTAATGTTTTATCTAAAGTCTCTAAATTTTAAGATTTTATATTTTGAAGAAATACTAAATAATCTTATATATTTTGTATATTTAGAAGAACAATAAAAGGAAGTAAGTTTTTTCATAATAAAGATTTTTCTGTTTTGATTGTTTATGATATACAAGCAGAGAATTTGGTGAAAATTGTCGAATCGGTCAGCTTCTCCCGCCAAATTTAGAAAAATCGCCAGATTTAAGTAATCGCTTTTGTCAAACTAATTTCTCCTTCACTGGAGAACAAATTCAGAAGGGTTACCAGATTTGGGTGAGGTTACCAGATTTATCGATGTATGGTGAAAACACTTGGCTTAGAAGCGCCAATTCGACAAATCAACCCTTATTTTTTATGGTATAAAAGTGTTTCACACTTTTATTCCCTCCTATACCCTAAGGCTAAATGAACTATGCTTTTACATGTTAAATGAAAAATTAATTTCCACTTATGGAATATTTTATAGCATCCTTTTTATAAACAGATGTCTGAGTTATAACTTTGAAATTTTTCATGAAAAGTGAGACATTTTTATGTCAAAAGTGTGTTCTATCCAGTTCAATCCCCTACATTTGGTGAGCCTTAAGATGTTGTATGTGCTACCATACTAAGCCTTAAGGCTCAGTATTATGAACAGAAACTAGCTAAAGTTAACCTATTTCGTCATTAGAATGAATGATATGGTTGTAATAGAAAAATACTGCCATTTTACTGGCATCATGTCAAAGGCCTAGTGGGCCGAGCAATGAGAACAAAGCTTGCTTGGGTACTATAAATAGATTCACGCCAGATTGACCAATTCGACTGGAACATGGGCTTATGTAACCTCAGTGCCTTAAGGTCGCGGAAACTTAGATGGACACGGTAGACCTTGACCCTCCCTCTGGGCTGCTGTGCCTCTTCAGTTTAGTTAAGTAGTTTTTATCAAGATATATATTTTCCATTGGTAATCATTCATAAAGTATTTAGAGAAGCAGTCGCGAAAACTTTTGATATCGCAGACCAGTAAATTATAATTTAAAATCCCGCGACCACTAATAGATTTTTTTAGTGTTAAAATTATTGTTATGAATCTAATTATGTTTCAGTGCATCTTAAAACATAACATGATGAGTATATTTCTCTACATTTTTCTGGGGACCAGCGAAATTTTCTCACAGATCAAATTACCTTGGCTTAATTCCTGATTTAGAATATCTCTTCTTTAGAATTGTGCTGTATAGATCAATAGAGTGAGATAGATGTTAATCACAATAGTTAGCCCACTAATCAGATAGATATAGAGATAGATATTAATCACAATAGATAGATATTAATCTGAATAGATAGGCATAGAGATATTATTAATTACAATAGATAGATATTTATAAAATAGATAATTCATTAATCAATAGATGGATATTAATCATTCTGTATTATACAGTTCTTTAAAAATTGTTCTTGTTCCAACTATTTAAAACAAGATGTTTCCATGCGCTTTCACATCTTTCTTGAAGATGTGGTATAATGACTTATAAAAACATACATTAAAGAGATTTGTAATCAACATTTGAAGTTTTTCTTCTTTGTCTTATTCATGTCACATTTAATTACAAAATCCTTGTAATTTGATTGACTTTTTCTGATATATTTCTTTGAAATTGTTGATTCTGAATTCTTCAATGGCTACCTTTCTGATGAATAATGTACAAATCTATAATTTACGATCAACTTCATTTTGAAATAATTAACCTATTTCTCTGGTCCATTCATATTAGAGTCATTCATTCGTAACTGAATTTTTTAAAAAAAAAAAAAAAAAAAATTTAATTTGGGTATTTACTGTTCATTGATCTACAACTTCTCAAAATATCAATAATCTTGTGTGTTATTTGCTAATTAAAAGTTCCTCTTGCATTTCATTCTGTTTTGAAAGCATGAAATATCAGTCTTAATAGATGACATCTCGAGAAGTTGAGATACGCCTATTGAGACAAATTGGTACAGCTGTTATCATTACAATATTAATCAGAAATATTGGCACTCATTTTAAAAAATCGATCTTTAACAGTATTTCTTTAAAATTTTGAATAACCTTTATTGTGAAATCTTGGAAACAAACTGTGATCGTTTTTTAACTTAACTGTTTTTATACCTCAATCTGAAAATGCATTTTTATCAACAGCACTTAAAACCAATCCTGCGGTAACATTTTTAGTTGATTTTGCTAAATTTTGATAATCGCTTATCTTTTTCAAATCTAAGAAATTAGTTCTTATGTATGTCCTTACTTTTAACTTTTTTTTATCTTTTGAAATGTAATTTTGGCTACTCAAAATCTGATTCACAGACAATTGCAGAAACACTCATCTGATAAGCAGAAAGTGTGGTATTTCTCCTGTAGTGCCATCTGTTATCCTTCATTTGTATTTGTTACCAGAAGTAGAGAATTTTATTGTTAAAGTGAAATCTTGATGTTCATTGACTGAAAAATACTACCTATTTAAAATTCTATTGTTATTTTATTTATTTATTTACTTTTCAAATTTTTTGGGCATGTCAGAAAATAAGTTTTACCTTTATTGGCACAAATACCATGTAGTTGCCATCCTTGGTGTAGCATAAATTGTGAGTTTGTCTGAGAGGATTTGTAAACCAGTTTGCATGAGTATATATATGTGTTCTGATGCTGAAAATTTACTGTAAAAAAAAATATAATCCCTGAAAAATAAAAGAAGAGTTTCAAAAGTCCTGTGATACAAAGTCTCAAACAAATGTATTGTTTCACATTGTAGCTTTTAGATAACTATTCAAAAAAAAATGGTAACCTTGGTACTGATTTCACAACATTTTATTTTCTTTGCTAGATTTATTAAAAGTGTAATTTTCAGTTTTCATAACAACATTTTAATTTCTGCAAAAATATTATTATGGTTGTAAATAAATATCCCAATCAAAAATCTGCTTACCAAGAAATAAGAAGGAATTAAGCATAAATTTAATAGTTTTTATTAAGGTTTACTCATTGCAGTTTGCTTTGTAAAATCTTATTGTGTACAGCTACGAAGATTTGTCAAACCTTCTGATTGTTTCTTTCCATGTTATATGTTTATGTACACATATATATCATGAACTGTTTCCAAAAGTGCATTAAAAATATAATAAGACATGATTACATTAATAAAAGCCCATCCTTGTCAGAGCTCTTCTGCATTACAACCTCTATTTTTTATTTTTCAATCAGATTCTCAAGGAAGTTCTAAACAGCACTGACTACAAAAAGACATTTAAGAAAACTCGAAGGATAAATTCAAAAATTTAGAAAGGAAAATTTTTTAAATTTTTCTTATTAAATAGAGGTTATAAAAATTGCTAAGTATATCTTTTCATATAGTTTTTACTTCTGCAATTTTATCTATGTTAGACAGAAAATGTCAAAAGTTTTTCGCTGAAAATTCTTAAGTTAACAACAAAAATACACAGATGACATTTCAGAAAAAATAAAAAAGTTAGGAATGTCTAACAATGAGTGATTTCTTTTAAAAATATCCTTAAAATTCTAAAGCCGTCAAAGTAATAGAGGGTTCGAGAGGAATAGATTTCAAAATAGTGATCAGGAGATTCAACAATAGGGTTACCTATTTCGGAAATGAGCGAAATGATAATTTTAATAGAGGGGACCGTAGAAATAGAGGTTCGAGTGAAAATTTCAGTCGAGGCGATAGGATGCAAAGGGGACGATTAAATATTGTAAAAGTTAAAAATCAACCTCAAAAGGTATCGACAAGAGAAACAATTAAGCTTTCTCCGGATATGTATATCGCCCAGAACTCCACGTTCCTATTTTATTGTATTAAATAACACATTTTTGAAAGCGCTATGGGACACCGGAGCAGAGATAAATCATTTATATCGGAAGAAGTATAGAAATATATTTCTTTTTTATAAGCAAATTAAAAAATCAAGTGAGCCCAGGTAATAACAGCACAGGGTGCAAAATGCCAAAACATGTATCATAGAAATTGAATATTCGCATCAGACAATTCCAAAAGAAATTGGTCATTTCATGTAAGTTGACAGATTTTAGAATACCCATGTATTTGTGGGTATTGATTTTATAAGTGGGTCAAAGATCGTACGATTTGATCAAAAATCGTTGAAAATTCCAGATTCTCAAATAAATAAGGTGTATAAACCAATTAAAGAGGAAAAGGTTGAGATAGATTTATCTAAAGACAAAATTGGGGAGGTAGAAAACAAAAACTACAAAATTTGTTTAGTAGTTTTAAAGATTATTTTCAGACAAACCAGGTTCACTCATGTTTTATACCTGCATGAAATTGGACATGAGATAAAATCACCGTAGCTTCAAGGCCATATAGGTATGACCGGACAAAGTGAAGTACAATTGATTTTCATATACAAAAATGTTACAAGAGGAAACGATTGTTCCAATTCAATCCCCATACGCATCACCTGTTGTGTGCAAGAAAAAATAATGGGTTACCAAATCGGATAATCCGGAAGCATATAGATTTGCAGTAGACTATAGAAATTAAATTCGATCACAAAGTATCCGCGATACCCTTTTACCGTTATATTAGATGATTTATTAACGAACATCCCATATACAACAATAATGTCATCTCTTGATCTAAGAAGTGGGTACTTTCAAATGGCAGTAAAACCCAGTGATATTGTTAAGACCGCATTTGTAGTAAAAGTGGCACTTATGCTTTCAAGCGGATGCCATTCGGTTTATCAGGAGCAGCTCCCAATTTTCAAAAGGCAATTGACATAATCCTAAAACCGGTGATAGGGAAATTTGTGAGTGTTTATATGGACGATGTGATTATCTCATCTCCATCATTCACTCACCATGTTGAACATTTAAGGGAAGTTTTTTCGTTGTTACAAGAGGCAGGATTGACATTAAATAAAGAAAAATGCAAATTCGGGTGCGATGAATTGAAATATTTAGGATTAATTATTAGTAAAGAAGGAATTAAAACAGATGAGACAAAGGTTAGAGCTATACTAGAGATGAAACCGCCCCGTAACTCAAAAAGAGGTGTCCAAGTTTTTATGTCCCAGTGGTACGCGAAATTTATTAAAAAAAAAAAAATTATGCGGATCTTTGTGAGCCACTTCATAATCTCAAACGAAATTAAAAAATTTGTCTGGTCCAATGAAGCACAAAAAGGTACCCGGAGAGGTCGTCAAGGAGGCGGTATCAAAAGCGCCAGTTTTAAAATTACCAAACTTTCAGGAGCCATTCGAGTTATTTACAGATGCCAGTTCGATCGGTTTAGGAGCAGTACTTAATCAACAAAAACAGACCTGTTGTATTTGCGGTCACGTACACACTGAACAACGCAGAGGAATTATACAGTAAATCAAAAGAGAATGTCTAGCAGTAGTATGGGCGTTGAACAAATTCAGAACATATTTAGGAATAGCTGTCTACAGCAATAACGGATCACGCCGCTCTAACACGCCTAACACATGGCAAAAAATTTGTCGAGTAGGATGATTAGATGGCACTCAAATTAGCAGAATTCAATATAGAATGGGAACATAGACCGGAACTCAACCAGTAGTGGCTGACATACTTTCAAGGAATCCCCGGAAAGTATAGTGGGGAGAAAAATTTACCGTGCCGTCAACGCAAAGAATGCTATTTACCGCGCAAATGCTGCCCACAATAAATGGAAAATGACCCAGAATTAGGTCATATATAGATATTTAGAAAACCCGGAAGATAACTCGGTTAATGCAAATCGATATGTGAGAATGGTCCCACGATTTCAGTTTAATCGAAGGATTGTTATTTTATGCGTGTTACGCAACGTCATTAGGTGAAATGCGTGTATACATTCCAGTTCCTATGAAATGAAATAATGAGAGAATTTCTACGACAAGCCAATAGCTGGACACATGGGAAGATTTAAAACGTATCATAAAATTCGACGTTTGTTATTTCCCCGTACATGAGAAAATTCATTGATCAATATGTCTCCCTACATGCCATATGTGCCAAGTTAATAACTATAAAACGCGTTACCAGCTGGTCGATTAAATCCAATTATATCAAATTATCCAAAATGAGATAGTGACGTTAGATTTGTTAGGCCCGTATCCTATAATGAGAATAAGACGTAATCGCTATATTTTTAGTAATAACCGATCATTTTCAGCAAATGGGCTGAAATTATACCTCTTAAAAAGGCCTCATCTCGTATAATAGCGGATATTTTTTTTGATAACTTTATATCGCGTTATGGAGCTCCAATAAAATACGCGATAATGGTCCCCAATTTATATCCGAAATTTTTTGAGCACTTATGAAAGATTAGGCATAAGGCATGTGAAGACTGTTGCATATAGACCACAAAGCGGCCCGGACTGAAAGAGTTAACGAGATATAGTACAAAATGATTAAAATTATGTTAATGATCAACACGATACTTGGGATCAATTCTCCTACGGAGTTTGCTTACGCTATTCGTACGGCGTAATGAAACAACGGGAAAATCACCTGCTGAATTATTTTTGGGCCGAAAATTGATTACAGACCATTTCAAAAACTACATATGATCTCGAAAGTCTGGGTAATTCAAAATACAAATATCAAAAAATATTTAAGGAAGCTAGACTAAGTACGAAAAATTAAACAGGAAAAGGTGTGGGAAAGATATTATAATAGACGAAGAAAAGACATAAAAATTAAGGTAAATGATTGGGTCTTATTAGAAACACACTTTAAGTTCAGCAGCCAACAAAGTCTGCGCTAAATTTAAACAAAATTTGAAGGACCTTATAGAGTATATTAGAAGTAAAGAAATAATAATATTGTAATATGGAAATCAGTGGAAAAGATTAACGGTTAACGTAGATCAAATAAGAATATATCGTCATAGGAAATGTGACGAGGTCGAATTAGGAACAGGTGTCCCAAAATAGTATAAGATCAAGTCAGGAAACTAGTACTTCGAAAAGTACATCAAGGATTAAATGAGTCACAATATGGGAAAGAAAAAATCTGCGGTGAAACGTAAGTTAGAGGCAAAGGGATTGGTCGCCAATCAAATCAATATAAAAATACAGATAGGACCCATAAAACGCAGATCACTGGTCAGGATCGTTTCCTAGTTCATTTGGGAGTGAAAGTAAAAAGTAAAAAGGACGGGTATAATATGGAACAAAGAGATCAGGAGTAAGTCAAAGTGCGGACCACAGAGAAAGTGCGAGAGAAAGGGACCCAATAACATTAACAGAAGACCATTTTCATCCAGTACTATTTCTAGAAGTAGAAAGAAGAACAGAACAGAACCAACGAAGTTCCAGATGAACCCATGTACAACCCTGAGCCACGCCGGAGAAAAAGAACAGGAATCCCGACCAGCCAAGGACACAACAGGGAAATTAAGAAAAGCAAATGACAAGGGAGATTACAAGCCCTACAACAAGCAAAACAAGAAATTCCAGTGCAGCCGAGGAAAGAAAAGTAGTAGCACCTCATCGTTGGTATTGGTGGGAGACCGAATATAAAAATCAGCGTATTGTTTCATTTTTATGATCTTCCAACAAGTGGTCGGAAGAATTATTGCAAAGAAAGAAGTCTCGCGGTGCTTAAAAGTTATAAGCCAAGCAAAAGTTAAACACTACAATGAGTGTATATTTATTTTGGAACTTTTGACTTGTTAAAAATTTTTTTTCTGGAGAAAACAATTGTACTGCACATTTGTTTGCTTCGATGTATGACTTCGTGAGATGCGAAAATTCCCTTTTGTTGCTTGTTATACAGCCAGCCGGAAAAAATGCTTTGTAATTGTATAAATATGTATGCAGCATATATGTTGTTATTGTATTGTTACGTAATATGAGGCATCTGGTTCAGGGAAACGCGGCGTAGTCAGGACACCAACAATAATAATGTTCGAGTTGCAAAGGGTCACGGGGAGTTTTGGAACCAGATGTGGGATGGAGATGAAAATTATTGTGATTTACAAATAATATATAATGCATTGTGAAACTTATTGATATTATGTAAACATAGATTGGAAACAGTGACTCAGAAAGTTTTCTACATTTCAGGAGACAGACCCCTGAAATTGTGATAAGTAACTTCAACATGGAAAAAAATGGAGCAGAAAATCCAGCTCCATATGCAGTGATGATAAAGATGCAAAGTTTAAATTGCGCACCCAGGAAAATTTTTTTTAGAGAATTTAAGTGTATAGTTACTTACATAAATATGTAAAAAGTGAGAGCGCATGAATTTAAACAGTAATTATTAATGTTGGCCTAGTTAATGGAGTAAAATTTATTGTCACGAGTTTAAATTTAAAATTAAGTTGAATATTAAATTTAATTCCTAAGATGAGTAATGAAAATTAAAAGTCAAGATAAATTATTGGAAATTATAAAAGCTAAAATGAGGATTTACATTTAAAATTTAAATAAAACTCAGAAAGCGAGGAGATTCAGAAATAGAGATTTAGACATCGTAATTTATTAAGGGCATTGAGAACCCTTGTGTAACGATGCTTTTCTTCTTGGAGGGGTTAGACGTCTCTCGCGTCCTTCTTTCTAACATAACTCCTATAAATTTTTGACGGCCACGATTAATGGCAAAAACCTTTCCAACCCAATACCAAGAAGATAAACGGATCAAATATGTAAATGAGATATACTTCTTTAAAAGGATAGAAGCTTTGATGATAAGGAGCGGCAAGTTTAGAGATAACTTAGTGTGAATCATTCGGACACCAAGAGTTAGATGTCCTATAGCTCTGGAATAAGTGATACGTTCATATAAAAATTAACATAGGTGTTACTCAATCACTGAAGGAAGGAGACTCCTACAAAAGGTAATATTTGTATAGAAGTTAGATGAATCAGTTAATTTATTATAATTAAGATAAATGATCTAGTTGCGCGATCTGACTTGAATATAAGGTTTAATTAAGTGTTAACTCTCACTCTTTAAGAAAGTTGTCAATTAGAATTATAATATAAGTTATTTTCCCATGTAAAAGTTGTATTAAGAATCCAATATGTCTCATCATTTTGATAATCCCACACCTCTAGCTATGATCCTAAGGACATAGTCATCATCACAGGATGGCTATGTCACAAGTTTAACTCTCGGTTTAAATGTGTGTGTAGCCTTTAATATGTAATTAAGTGCTTTAATATTTAGTGGTTCTATAATTTTAGTATTTTAATATCTGTATTTTATAATTATGCACTAGAAAATGACGTTCTTCTTTTTTCTGTGCAACCCTAATTTAATTTAGTGCCAAAAACATAAATTAATAATTATATTTTTTGCTAATCAAAACTTCAACATTATTGATAGCAATTTTTTGCTCACGTGTTTTATTTATTTTTAAAGCGGAAGGGCTTAGGTTATCTATTTTAATTTTTGTCATAAACGGGTGGCATTTATTTTGCTCCGGGGCGGCGAAACTGCTTGCGCCGGCCCTGCACGTGCCACACAATATTTTAAAGCACACCACCGATTGAACGGTTTGCATTTTAGTTCAAAAATAACAAAGCTCACTATGAAGAATATTAAGAACAAACGCGAGTGATTCGTCGGTGCGCGCGAGGCGGCGGGAGTTCACTCGTTTGTTATTGTCTTACAATCCTAACATAAGTTATTCTCGTCATCTAATCTACAGCAACAGAAGTCACATTAATTACTTTAATTTGAATTACCTGTATAACTAAAACATTTACAACAATAAGCACAAAATGTACTTTTTCGCAGTAAAGTAAAGAGTTTAGAGTTGTTAGAGCTTAGTTTTATATAATTCTTCCCACAAACACAAGTGAAAAATTATTTGACGGCACGTCTATACATCCCAAACATTTCTTCAGGAAAAGCGGCACGTTGATCCATGAGTTTGCCATCCTGCCATATATTGTGCAATCAGGGTGTCGCACTGACGGCCGCATGCAGCTCACAACAAACATTTTGGCGACCCGGCACAGCAGGCACGTACCGCAGTACACAGTGAATTTTTCAAGGGGGGTCCGCAGGTTTAAAGTTCATTAATCTTGTATCGTGCTCCTTTGATTTGTCGGTTTTCGGGAACAAAACACAGTAAAAAAAAAATTAATTATTGAATAAATAATTAGCATTCACTCAATAAATTAATCATTAATAACAAATAGTTAAATTTTACGCACTATATACTTATAGGATTATAATCAATCGGAAAAAAAAATCAAGGGCTTTGGGGTCCGACCCCAGTGACCCTCCCTTTGTGTAAAGCCCCTGTCGGCACTCGATATATATCAAAAAATTTCTCCCAAAGTAGGAAAGATAGTAGCAGAGAAGACATGCCAAGTGTCAAGACGTAAACATTACATTTTTATTTTTATTATAATGTATTCAAAATAAAATTACGTTTATATGAATATTGATTTTTTTCGCGCCCACCTTGCTAAACTTTTGTTTGTGTGGCCCAAATTAGCCTTTGAGTTTGGCATCCTTGCTGTACACGACCTGCCGTTTTCATTCATTCATGAATTCGAATGTGGAAGAAAAAAAAGAATCCCAAACATGGCCGGATGTGTCAAGAAGGTAACGATCGACTGAGAGAGAGTGACAGATTGTCCAATAGGCAGTCTCATTGGGACTTATCAACAGTCCTGCGACATCAGCGATTATAATGACAACTTAGTGATTGCACTGATCAGTTTCACACCATTCCAGCCACCATCAGTGTGCTTTCAGTAGTGCCTCGGGCATTCGATAGGAATGGGGTAGAAGTGTTTCAGCCACGCAAATTCCGCTAAGTGACCCGCGTCCTGAAAGTGGTGAGATCTTAGAATACAGATGCGGGATATATATATATATATATATATATACTCATCTGCTGACTGTCGTCTGTCACACGTAACCCAACAATTAGAATTATGTTATGGAGCGCCATTTCATTTGGCATCCATATAATATGGAGGAACACCGATTCTAAGCCGATCTGCAAATGCCCTTCCTTTAGCAGTACCACGGGCTTCAATTTCAACAATGGCTGCCGCCGCGGGACGCATTTCTACTGTTTACCTTCGTGGCTCTCCAGTATTTTCCTGACCGGTGCGATTCTAGATTTCTTTCCAATAGGCGGCATTTGGACTGCAATAACAGGCGTCTCTGAATTACATGCTGATCTAACCCCGCCACCAGAACGTATGGGTCGATTAATGAAGCGGTGTCGGTCATCCGCCAGTTTCCGCTAACTCAGTGCTCAGCCAGACTAAAGCTTGCATTTAAGGTATCCGACAATCCTGCGACAACTTTTTAAAAAAAATATGCTGATACAGGATTTTTTGTGATTTTTAGGTTTATTTAGTATACTTAAAGCAAAAAAATCGTAAAATTGAAAGCAGAAAAAATATTATTATTAAAATGGGTAAAACCATAAAAATGTACAAAATTACATAAATGGGGCCCAGTTTCCAGGCCAAAAACTTCTTTTCAACACAAATTCTCAATTTTTCAGTTTTACCGTGTTGCTTTATTATTCTATGTTTGAAATGACCTTCAGGATAATAGATATTTTAATTCTTTTACAAAAACTAGAGCCCTCTATCTTAGTAACTATATGAAATTGCTTAAGCAGCCAGCATTGCGTTCACATAAAGGACTGTAAATTTTGAAATACCCAGTGATTATGTGTTCCGAAGAACAAAAACACTTCTACTGTTATGCGAAAGAATACACAAAAGCCATTAAATTATTACTTTTGAGCAATCGTCCGCGTTGAAGCTTTTTCGAAAAAACGCTACTGAGTAAAACGCATTTTAATGCTTAAACATCTTGTGTAAAGTTATGGCATCTTCTTTAGTTAAAACACTTGTAGTTTTTGTTCTAGTGAATGGAAACAAAACGCTTGGTATTTTTATCAAAGCTAATGAGATGGTCTATAAAATAAAAATCATAAAAAGATTTGTCAATTTTTAAAAAAATCATGATTTTAGGCAGTCGGATACCTTGGGAAGGGGCCAGAGATAGACCTTCAACAGATTATATAGATATAGAGAGAAAGCGGCTGCCTTTACCATTACGAAATCTCCAGAATTACGATCTGTTTCTCTTGGAATGGGCGAGGAGGGAATGAATATTAACGTCGCACTGTTTTCCAGCTACATCGAAAAGCCTTCACTACTTTTGACCTCGTAATTTTGAACCATGGTCAAGTGACGAGGATGACACCTTAACTGGCATTGACCCCTCTCTCCTAATCCACCACCCACTAACGGAGTACATTTGAGCTCTCGGAGGATTGGGAACATGCACGCCCCCCACACGACATGGTGGCTCCGGCGGCACAGGGATCAAACTCATGACATGCCTGCCCCGAGTCCGTTACATTGGCCACTAGGCAAACACGCTTCTTTGATTCAGTGATCTTTCAAAAAAAGGTTATTGTGGGGCGGTACAAACAAATATCCCCGTTATTGTACTATTAGGATACAGACGTGAAAATTGATGAGCGTATTTCTTTTGTTAATTAGAGATCCATTAAGAAAGGAATTAGTGTTGATCCACTCCCAAAGGGAGCGTTATAAACAAAAAAATTTCTGCTTTTTTAGTATTGGACCTACAGATTTGCGTGCGACGTTTCTAAGATCGGGTTTTACGGAAATCGACTTCCAAGTCGGTTTGCGGGGAACACACAGAGGGGACACTATACACTGCTGGCCACACAAAATGCAACACCCTCAAGGAGGCCTGCAAATCATGTGTGTTGAGATGAAGCGAGTGAACTATTTTTTCTGGCGGAAGGATAACTGTGTGACCCGCCCACGCATAGTTTTCTTGCTTCACTCCCACGCATTCCTTCTACAGGGTTCACTAGCTGACCTGGTGCTGCAGTCGCGTGACGTTTCGTATTTGTGGCAGCAGCCCAAAATGTGCTGTCCAGAGATGTCTATGGAAGTGTACGCAAATAAACAGCAATGCGGAAATTTACATCAGCGCGTTGGCAAGCATGAAATAAAATCATTAGCATTGAAGCGAAATATATTTATACCGGGCACCTTCCGATCCGAAACGAGTATCTTAGCCACACCGTGCCAAAACGATCGTCATAGCATGGAGACTTATTACTGGTTTAGGTAGATATCCCCTGCGCCGCACGCCCTTCTGCCAGTGATTCGGCGAATAGTGAACGAACGGTATCATTATTTCGTGGCGAGCGGGTGAGCAGTTGCGTCATTTTGAGTGCGACTGCTGGAGAGCTGGCAATATTCTGGCGTGACGGTTTGTGAGTTGCGTATCGTGTGTGACGGCTTATGGGCTTTCGGTAACCGTGTGTGACGACTTGTGAGCCGCATCATCGTGTGTGACGACTTTGTTGGATGCATCATGCTTCTGACGACTTGGTTGCTTTTGGTGGCGGATAGATGGCAATTGTTAACCGTTGCGCGGTTTCTTTGCAATCGGCCAAGGTCACCAATGAAAGAAGATTAGAGCTGGTTATCTTCCGATCCGAAAACGAGTATCTTAGCTTCTGTAAAGTGCTCAATATGCTTATCCATATATCATATAAAACTCATTCACATGGGGAAAAAGCAACAGAAAAATATTACTACAACTTTCCTAAAAGAAAAAGAGACGGAGTGAAACATACCAGTAAGTTTGAAGGTCGAATATATGATAATCAAAAGTAGTATTTTAGGGTTAAAAGAAACGCAATAAAAATTTCATCTTGGGATTACAGTAAAAGCAAACAAAATGTTCTTTTTATTTGGTTATAGGATCAAAGATAGCTAATGAGCGTTTGAAGTGGAATCTTTTATTTTTGATGATCCCCAGATGATAAAAACAAATTATATCAGTGTAAATGTGTATTTTTATTATGTCAGAAAGCTTTTTGTTTTACTCTTCATTTCAAAAATTATTTTTAAATTTTGCATTTCAATATGCTTGCGTCCCCTCGAAAGGTTACCGCACCCTTCCAGGGGAGCGCGCCCCACAGTTTGAGAAACCACTGAAGTAAGCTATTTATGACATCCAAAGTTAAGAAAAATCAACAAATCCAAAAGCCCCCACACTCCCCACCCAAACTTTTAAGCAAACTCTTTAAAAAAAAATGCAATGAATTTTGGTTAAGTCAAAAATAAAAGTTCTTATGTTAAAAAAAAAGTATTCAGTTAACCTTAATTTGCACAAGTTAAATAACGTTAAATATCTTATCAAACATAGTAGCAAAGCTTTAATAGATAACCGGGGAAAAAATATTACTTTCCTCCTATTGTATCCCAACAAAAATGTGTACATTAACTTTCATAAACCTTTTAATTCTTTCTACAGCGAGAAAATGCAGGTTAAGAAAATATTTCAACTGTCGAAAATGTGATTATCTTATTGGTATAAGAGTTAACACATCTGCAATTCTTTAGAACGAAGTTTCTTATTAATTTACTTCCCTACAAGCTTGAACTACAACAACTGAAAACAGTAAAGGACATTTGAAAACAGAACGAGGTTATTTCTGAAGTCACACACATCAAAAACTTTTTGAAAATAAGAAGGGAAAAAAGAAACTTCCCTGTGCTTTTACTGGATAGCGTGGACATGCTGAATATGTAGGTGTGGAATTATGCCGGCCTGTGTCTAATAGAAGTATAGAGAAAATTTCGGTTCCATTGCCCCCTGGAAGATGTACACAGTGTTATTGTTATCTATGAAGGATCAGCGGCCATTGGAGATCAGAGACATCTCTACGTTGGTAGCCTCGATTCCTTAAAAACCGAGAAAGCGGTTCGCAACCTTCTCACCTCCGTCTGCATGTGGGTATCAAGGTTAGAAACGAAGAACGTGAATATTCTGAACAATGGTGCAGGGTTATTTTTTACTTTCCTTATCATTATTAAATTCCACCTCTAGGTGAGTGAGGCAAAATCTTTTGGTTTGGATAGCAGGATGACAACTTTGGTCAAGGGAATACAGGGAAAATTGTATTTGCGTAAATAATCGTTGAAGGATTGAGGTGGGTTTCTTTTAAGAAAAATACAAGCACCAGGGGTCTATTAGTTAGTGAACCTCTATGCATTCTTCTTACACCCTGCTCTTTGAAGGAACTGTGACGAAATTTCATTAAAGACCAAAGCTTCATCAGTGCCGGTTTATCCCCTGAGAGCTTGTGGTAAGCACAGGCCCAGATAAGCTTCGAATTTCTAACCAGTATTCTCTCTGCCAACGATCCTCCAGTGTCAAGAGGGCATGTAGATCTTCTGCGGCCAGGGCCCGAATTGAGCTTTAAATCAGCATTGAGCTTCATTCACACCAAAGCAGTGATTGAAGCTGTTGTCAACCCCCGTTTGCACCCTTTGAGGAAAAGTCCTCTGAATGTGAGATTTGTGAATAAGACTTAAGAATAGAGATATAAAAATATTCTTAAAACCACCTTGATTTGTGACCTTTATAGGAAGCAGAAATATTTATTTGCATCTGAAAAGATTTCGCCTTTATAGTAGAATGAGCCTTTACCAAAGAATTAATTTTTTTCATCCTTTTAACCGTGTAACTTGTGATTTTATTTATTAGTTTGCGCATCGCCGAGTGCGTTTCCTCAGTAAATTGCGAATGTTTTTTTTTTTTATAAATATTTAATTTTACTCTGTATAATCTAGTCTTAATTATTAACACGTTTAAATCAGACGGCATTTCACGTTAATTCCAATGGCGTAAAAAGTGTACAATGGGTTCGACGCCAAAAGTCCATTTTAATCGGCGAAGCTGGTGGAAACAGCATCTGAAAGGTGAAAGAACGTGTATTGTTTGATGACATTTTGGCATATTGTTAAATTAGTATCACTTACAAAGTTAGATTTTACCCAAGAGTTAGTTTATTTTTGGGATAAAATAATGAGTACAATTCATCCCTGTGTGTGTAATAGAATCTCATTTCGTATTTTCAGTTTTGTTTTCTTGTTACATAAAAAGTATTGAATAACTTCGAATTTAAAATGAATAATATATTATAAAAGGGTTATGGCCGTGACTTGTTTATCCTATTCTCTATTGGAGTACAATTATTATATTTTTTTTAATCCACTGATTTATGTGAAGATATATCTTCATATATCTAAGGAAAAATTTTTTTTTCGTTTTGCTGAATAATGAGTTGAATATTTATTTTCCTAGAATTTTTTTCCCCTCATGGAGTCTACAACTGTTTTGTTCTGAAACAAATTTTAAGTTGAATTGTATAATTTATAGATTTTACTAAAAAAGAATGGAGCAAAAAAAAAAAAGTATGATTGTACTTAAAATGTGCACTACTTTTTATTCTGGATAGCTGGCATTTTATAAAACATGTAAAAAAAATTTAATGCTTTTGTAAAAGTAAAATTTCTTTTTAATGTTTTATCTAAAGTCTCTAAATTTTAAGATTTTATATTTTGAAGAAATACTAAATAATCTTATATATTTTGTATATTTAGAAGAACAATAAAAGGAAGTAAGTTTTTTCATAATAAAGATTTTTCTGTTTTGATTGTTTATGATATACAAGCAGAGAATTTGGTGAAAATTGTCGAATCGGTCAGCTTCTCCCGCCAAATTTAGAAAAATCGCCAGATTTAAGTAATCGCTTTTGTCAAACTAATTTCTCCTTCACTGGAGAACAAATTCAGAAGGGTTACCAGATTTGGGTGAGGTTACCAGATTTATCGATGTATGGTGAAAACACTTGGCTTAGAAGCGCCAATTCGACAAATCAACCCTTATTTTTTATGGTATAAAAGTGTTTCACACTTTTATTCCCTCCTATACCCTAAGGCTAAATGAACTATGCTTTTACATGTTAAATGAAAAATTAATTTCCACTTATGGAATATTTTATAGCATCCTTTTTATAAACAGATGTCTGAGTTATAACTTTGAAATTTTTCATGAAAAGTGAGACATTTTTATGTCAAAAGTGTGTTCTATCCAGTTCAATCCCCTACATTTGGTGAGCCTTAAGATGTTGTATGTGCTACCATACTAAGCCTTAAGGCTCAGTATTATGAACAGAAACTAGCTAAAGTTAACCTATTTCGTCATTAGAATGAATGATATGGTTGTAATAGAAAAATACTGCCATTTTACTGGCATCATGTCAAAGGCCTAGTGGGCCGAGCAATGAGAACAAAGCTTGCTTGGGTACTATAAATAGATTCACGCCAGATTGACCAATTCGACTGGAACATGGGCTTATGTAACCTCAGTGCCTTAAGGTCGCGGAAACTTAGATGGACACGGTAGACCTTGACCCTCCCTCTGGGCTGCTGTGCCTCTTCAGTTTAGTTAAGTAGTTTTTATCAAGATATATATTTTCCATTGGTAATCATTCATAAAGTATTTAGAGAAGCAGTCGCGAAAACTTTTGATATCGCAGACCAGTAAATTATAATTTAAAATCCCGCGACCACTAATAGATTTTTTTAGTGTTAAAATTATTGTTATGAATCTAATTATGTTTCAGTGCATCTTAAAACATAACATGATGAGTATATTTCTCTACATTTTTCTGGGGACCAGCGAAATTTTCTCACAGATCAAATTACCTTGGCTTAATTCCTGATTTAGAATATCTCTTCTTTAGAATTGTGCTGTATAGATCAATAGAGTGAGATAGATGTTAATCACAATAGTTAGCCCACTAATCAGATAGATATAGAGATAGATATTAATCACAATAGATAGATATTAATCTGAATAGATAGGCATAGAGATATTATTAATTACAATAGATAGATATTTATAAAATAGATAATTCATTAATCAATAGATGGATATTAATCATTCTGTATTATACAGTTCTTTAAAAATTGTTCTTGTTCCAACTATTTAAAACAAGATGTTTCCATGCGCTTTCACATCTTTCTTGAAGATGTGGTATAATGACTTATAAAAACATACATTAAAGAGATTTGTAATCAACATTTGAAGTTTTTCTTCTTTGTCTTATTCATGTCACATTTAATTACAAAATCCTTGTAATTTGATTGACTTTTTCTGATATATTTCTTTGAAATTGTTGATTCTGAATTCTTCAATGGCTACCTTTCTGATGAATAATGTACAAATCTATAATTTACGATCAACTTCATTTTGAAATAATTAACCTATTTCTCTGGTCCATTCATATTAGAGTCATTCATTCGTAACTGAATTTTTTAAAAAAAAAAAAAAAAAAAATTTAATTTGGGTATTTACTGTTCATTGATCTACAACTTCTCAAAATATCAATAATCTTGTGTGTTATTTGCTAATTAAAAGTTCCTCTTGCATTTCATTCTGTTTTGAAAGCATGAAATATCAGTCTTAATAGATGACATCTCGAGAAGTTGAGATACGCCTATTGAGACAAATTGGTACAGCTGTTATCATTACAATATTAATCAGAAATATTGGCACTCATTTTAAAAAATCGATCTTTAACAGTATTTCTTTAAAATTTTGAATAACCTTTATTGTGAAATCTTGGAAACAAACTGTGATCGTTTTTTAACTTAACTGTTTTTATACCTCAATCTGAAAATGCATTTTTATCAACAGCACTTAAAACCAATCCTGCGGTAACATTTTTAGTTGATTTTGCTAAATTTTGATAATCGCTTATCTTTTTCAAATCTAAGAAATTAGTTCTTATGTATGTCCTTACTTTTAACTTTTTTTTATCTTTTGAAATGTAATTTTGGCTACTCAAAATCTGATTCACAGACAATTGCAGAAACACTCATCTGATAAGCAGAAAGTGTGGTATTTCTCCTGTAGTGCCATCTGTTATCCTTCATTTGTATTTGTTACCAGAAGTAGAGAATTTTATTGTTAAAGTGAAATCTTGATGTTCATTGACTGAAAAATACTACCTATTTAAAATTCTATTGTTATTTTATTTATTTATTTACTTTTCAAATTTTTTGGGCATGTCAGAAAATAAGTTTTACCTTTATTGGCACAAATACCATGTAGTTGCCATCCTTGGTGTAGCATAAATTGTGAGTTTGTCTGAGAGGATTTGTAAACCAGTTTGCATGAGTATATATATGTGTTCTGATGCTGAAAATTTACTGTAAAAAAAAATATAATCCCTGAAAAATAAAAGAAGAGTTTCAAAAGTCCTGTGATACAAAGTCTCAAACAAATGTATTGTTTCACATTGTAGCTTTTAGATAACTATTCAAAAAAAAATGGTAACCTTGGTACTGATTTCACAACATTTTATTTTCTTTGCTAGATTTATTAAAAGTGTAATTTTCAGTTTTCATAACAACATTTTAATTTCTGCAAAAATATTATTATGGTTGTAAATAAATATCCCAATCAAAAATCTGCTTACCAAGAAATAAGAAGGAATTAAGCATAAATTTAATAGTTTTTATTAAGGTTTACTCATTGCAGTTTGCTTTGTAAAATCTTATTGTGTACAGCTACGAAGATTTGTCAAACCTTCTGATTGTTTCTTTCCATGTTATATGTTTATGTACACATATATATCATGAACTGTTTCCAAAAGTGCATTAAAAATATAATAAGACATGATTACATTAATAAAAGCCCATCCTTGTCAGAGCTCTTCTGCATTACAACCTCTATTTTTTATTTTTCAATCAGATTCTCAAGGAAGTTCTAAACAGCACTGACTACAAAAAGACATTTAAGAAAACTCGAAGGATAAATTCAAAAATTTAGAAAGGAAAATTTTTTAAATTTTTCTTATTAAATAGAGGTTATAAAAATTGCTAAGTATATCTTTTCATATAGTTTTTACTTCTGCAATTTTATCTATGTTAGACAGAAAATGTCAAAAGTTTTTCGCTGAAAATTCTTAAGTTAACAACAAAAATACACAGATGACATTTCAGAAAAAATAAAAAAGTTAGGAATGTCTAACAATGAGTGATTTCTTTTAAAAATATCCTTAAAATTCTAAGATTTTACCCAAGAGTTTAAGTTTATTTTTGGGAAAAAATAATGGAGTACAATCTTCATCCCTGTGTAATAGAATTCATTTCGTATTTTCAGTTTCGTTTTCTTTGTTACATAAAAGTATTGAATAACTTCGAATTTAAAATGAATAATATATTATAAAGGGTTATAATGTGACTTGGTTTATCCTATTCTCTTCTATTGGAGTACAATTATTATATTTTTTAACTACTGATTTATGTGAAGATATATCTTCATATATCTAAGGAAAAAAATTTTTTTTTTCGTTTTGCTGAATAATGAGTTGAATATTTATTTTCCTAGAATTTTTTTCCCCCTCATGGAGTCTACAACTGTTTTTGTTCTGAAACAAATTTTAAGTTGGAATTGTATAATTTATAGATTTTACTAAAAAGAATGAGCAAAAAAAAAAAAAAGATTGTACTTAAAATGTGCACTACTTTTATTCTGATAAAGGCATTTTATAAAACATGTAAAAAAAAATTTAATGCTTTTGTAAAAGTAAAATTTCTTTTTAATGTTTTATCTAAACTTAAATTTTTAAGATTTTATATTTTGAAGAAATACTAAATAATCATATTTTGTATATTTAGAAGAACAATAAAAGGAAGTAAGTTTTTCATAATAAAGATTTTCTGTTTTGATTGTTTATGATATACAAGCAGATAATTTGGTGAAATTGTCGAATCGGCCGCTTCTCCGCCAAATTTAGAAAATCGCGATTTGAGTAATCGCTTTTGTCAAAACATTCCTTCACTGGAGAACAAATTCAGAAGGGTTACCAGATTTGTGAGGTACCAGTTTATCGATGTATGGAGAAAACACTTGGCTTAGAAGCGCCAATTCGACAAATCAACCCTATTTTTTATGGTATAAAAGTGTTTCACACTTTATTCCCTCCTATACCCTAAGGCTAAATGAACTATGCTTTTACATGTTAAAATGAAAAAATTACTCATTTATGGAATATTTTATAGCATCCTTTTATAAACAGATGTCTGAGTTATAACTTTGAAATTTTTCATGAAAAGTGAGACATTTTTATGTCTAAAAGTGTGTTCTGCATTCAGTTCAACTCTCTTACATTTGGTGAGCCTTAAGATGTTGTATGTTACCATACTAAGCCTCCTAAGGCTCAGTATTATGAACAGAAACTAGCTAAAGTTAACCTATTTCGTCACAGGAATGAATGATATGGTTATAATAGAAAAATACTCGTCATTTTAATGCATCATGTCAAAATATGCGCTTCAGTGGGCCGATAAATGAGAACAAAGCTTGCTTGGGTACTATACACTGGGGGGATTCACATCAGATTGACCACCTGACTGGAACATGGGCTTATGCACCTCAGTGCCCAAGGTTGTGAAACTTAGATGGACACGGTAGACCTTGACCCTCCCTCTTGGGCTGCTGTGCCTCTTCAGTTTAGTTAAGTAGTTTTTATCAAGATATATATTTTCCATTGGTAATCATTTCATAAAGTATTTAGAGAAGCAGTCGCAAAACTTTGATATCGCAGACCAGTAAATTCATAATTTAAAATCCCAAGTGACCACTAATAGATTTTTTAGTGTTAAATTATTGTTATGAATCACTTATGTTTCAGTGCATCTTAAAACATAACATGATGAGTAAGTATATTCTCACATTTTTCTGGGGACCAGCGAAATTTTCTCACAGATCACCACTTTGGCGACCTCTGATTTAGAATATCTCTTCTTTAGAATTGTGCTGTATAGATCAATAGAGGAGATAGATGTTAATCACAATAGTTATCTACTAATCAATAGATAGATATAGAGATAGATATTAATCACAATAGATAGATATTAATCGCAATAGATAGGTATAGAGATAGATATTAATTACAATAGATAGATATTTATAAAAATAGATATCTATTAATCAATAGATGGATATTAATCATTCTGTATTATACAGTTCTTTAAAATTGTTCTTGTTCCAACTATTTAAAACAAGATGTTTTTTCCATGCGTTTCACATCTTTCTTGAAGATGCTTATCAACTTATAAAACATACATTAAAGAGATTTGTAATCAACATTTGAAGTTTTTCTTGTCTTATTCATGTCACATTTAATTACAAAACTTGTAATTTGATTGACTTTTCTGATATTTCTTTGAAATTGCTGATTCTGAATTCTTCATCATACTTTCTGATGAATAATGTAATAAATCTATAATTTGATGATCAACTTCATTTTGAAATAATTAACCTATTTCTGGTCCATTCATATTAGGAGTCATTCATTCGTAACTGAATTTTTTTTAAAAATTTAATTTGGGTATTTACTGTTCATTGACTATACAACTTCTCAAATATCAATACCTTGTGGTATATTTGCTAATTAAAAAGTTCCTCTTGCATTTCATTCTGTTTTGGAAAGCATGAAATAGTCAGTCTAATAGATGACATTCGAGAAGTTGAGATACGCTCTTATTGAGACAAATTGGTACAGCTGTTATCATTACAATATTAATCAGAAATATTGGCACTCATTTTTAAAAATCGATCTTTAACAGTATTTCTTGTAATTTTTGAATAACCTTTTATTGTGGAAATCTTGGAAACAAACTGTGATCAGTTTTTAACTTAACTGTTTTTTATAAATTCTCAATCTAAAAAATGCATTTTATCATTTGAAAATTTAAAAACTAACTTCTGTAACATTTTAGTTGATTTTACAAATTTTGATAATCGCTGATTTTTTTCACCATTAAAGAAATTAGTTCTTATGTATGCCCTTTTACTTTTAACTTTTTTTTTTATCTTTTGAAATGTAAATTTTGGCTACTCAAAATCTGATTCACAGACAAGTGCAGAAAGACACTCATCTGATAAGCAGAAAGTGTGGTATTTCTCCTGTAGTGCCATCTGTTATCCTTCATTTGTATTTGTTACCAGAAGTAGAGAATTTTATTGTTAAAGTGAAATCTTGATGTTCATTGACTGAAAAATAAATTTCCTATTTAAAATTTATTGTTATTTTATTTATTTATTTACTTTTCAAATTTTTGGGCATGTCAGAAAATGTTTTACCTTTATTGCCACAAATACCATGTAGTTGCCATCCTTGGTGTAGCATAAATTAGAGTTTGTCTGAGAGGATTTGTAAACGAGTTGTATATATATATATATGTGCTCCTGATGCTGAAAATTTACAGTAAAAAAATATAATCCTGAAAATAAAAGAGTTTTCAAAGTCCGTATTAAAAGTCTTAAACAAATGTATTGTTTCACATTGTAGCTTTTTAGATAACTATTCAAAAATGGTAACCTTGGTACTGATTTCACAACATTTTATTTTCTTTGCTAGATTTATTAAAAGTGTAATTTTCAGTTTTCATAACAACATTTTAATTTCTGCAAAAAATATTATTATGGTTGTAAATAAATATCCCAATCAAAATCTGCTTACCAAGAAATAAGAAGGAATTAAGCATAAATTTAATAGTTTTTATTAAGGTTTACTCATTGCAGTTTTTGCTTTGTAAAATCTTATTGTGTAAGAAGCCATGAAGATTTGTCAAACCTTCTGAAATTGTTTCTTTCCATGTTATATGTTTATGTACACATATATATCATGAACTGTTTCCAAAAGTGCATTAAAAATATAATAAGACATGATTACATTAATAAAAGCCCATCCTGTCAGAGCTTCCTTTCTGCATTACAACCTCTATTTTTTTATTTTTCAATCAGACTTTCAAGGAAGTTCTAAACAGCACTGACTACAAAAGACATTTAAGAAAACTGAAGGATAAATTCAAAAAATTTAGAAAGGAAAATTTTTAAATTTTTCTATTAAATAGAGTTATAAAAATTGCTAAGTATATCTTTTCATATAGTTTTTACTTCTGCAATTCTTATCTATGTTAGACAGAAAATGTCAAAGTTTTTCATTGAAAATTCTTGCTAACAACAAATACAGATGACATTTCAGAAAAATAAAAAGTTAGGAATGTCTAACAATGAGGATTTCTTTAAAAATATCCTTAAAATTCTAAATAAAAAACATAAAAAGGGGAACCTTAAAAAACTATTTAGAATTTACTTATATTCTATACCCGGATTGTTGAAATATTAACTCGAAAGCATATTAAACCAGAAGGGGTTGCAAATATAGGACATTATTATACCTTTGTCATTTTTTTTAATGTGATCTAGATTGTGAATTATCTAAGAGTAATCAAAGTTAAGAATGTAATAGGATTGAGATTATGTATTTCTAGATCAAAACAACAAAATGTTATGTCATGGTTTCAAATTGAAAACATTCTTAATCTACTAGATTCTTTTTAACTGAAGCATTGTCTTATTAAATATCACAGGAATTTGGGAATGATTTTATTCACAGAATCATGGTAGCCAAGAAGTTTTGGTCACAAGCCTATTGTCAATATTATTTCATTCAAGTTGTGATTTTGAGTTTTATTTACTAAAGACTTGTCACATGCAGTGAAGTTGATGCATGTTAAATCTGTGTTGGCTAAAAATCCTTACATTGGTATAGTGAGAAAGTTTGGAGAGTAGGTGTGTGCTAGGGTGTCGTCCTCCTCACTTATATTATAATTCAAAATTATGATCTTGCTTCTTTACACAACATTAATAGACAATCAATAGAAAAATGTCACTTCAATGTAAAAGATGTCATAGATAATAGTCTAAAAAAACCATGCTTATATATAATGACAAGTGGCTGCATGCCTGATATGAGAGTGTTATTTTCCTTTTCATTGCTTATTAAAGAGGGATATGTATAACTTAATATTAAAAGAAAAATCTTTGTTTTCTTGAAAACTTGGGAGTATATTGTAAAAATTATGTGTAACATTTATGTATCACTTTTCAACAAATCAAGTTGAGGAATACATTACAAAACTATAAATTGTTTCTTAAAATAAGTACTTTAATTTAGCTACACATAGGAAACTATCATATCATTAATATGTAATCACATTGCATGATCATTGGTGCCTACCTAAAAAATTGCTTTCTGAAGTAAATGTCATTTCATTTTTCTTATTTATTTGTATATTTGCTAAAATTAACATCCTTCACAACAATCACAAAAGATCTATTGCATTTTAATTTTAATGGTTTTTATTGTTTATTTCCATTCATATTTCAATGGCTTATTAGAAATGAATGTTGAATTGCTTATTTTTAAACATCAATTTTTCTGATCGCTGGAAAAACTGTAGAGTACTTACAGAACCAACTTTCTTGGATAACTCACCAAATTGGCAACCCCAATTTCACATATGTTGTAGGTGCTGAATTGGCAACCATTTGCTTTGTTACTTATTTCTTTGCTTGCCGCCATTTTAACCTAACTATTTGTTGGTATGACAAGCTCGAATACTAAAATTTTGGGGAGCTAGGATTTACCAAATTTTCTTGAATAATATAATTATGTAAAATTATTATTAATTATGTATAGTAAAATAATATAAAATTAATAATAAAATAAAATAATTGATTTTTTATTGATTATTATTTATTTATAATTATTTTTCACAGTATTTTTTGACTATGCGCAGTTTGATATTCAATGTCACCTATACAGTTGAGATAGTGAGGGAGTCATAAAAAAAGTGAAAAATATCAGTGATAATCATTTTAAGCAACATGAAGGACTGGTTGGCTTTCAATTAAATTCAATATAGTTTTAACTTGATCCCAAGATTATATTGATTACAAAGTTTTATTGCTGTAGGAAGGTGTTACATTTAGTAAAATAGTTCCTTTGTCTTGTAGTCTACAGTATGTCAAAAAATTATGGAAAAAGTTGGAGAATATTCTGTCGATCATCAGCAAAGGCAAGTGATATGTATCAGCCAAGACAGCTTCTACAAAGAACTAACAACTGAAGAAAGGAAAAAAGCTGCAAAAGGGAAATATAATTTTGACCATCCAGGTTTGTAAGTTTGGATGAATTATAAAATTTGAATGAAATGTTTGCAAGTTTTTTTTTATTGAATTTGATTATCGTTAGTTTCTTAGCTGTGTAACTTATCAATAGAGATAAATTTTGGAAAGTACAGATATTTGAATTAAAAATGAATGCTGCACACATACATACAAAATATTTCAAAGCATTGCTTTTAATAACTTCAGAAATATTGGGATTATTTACTTTAGATCATAAATACCCATAGCTAATGAAAATGCTCTATATTAAGTTTTGATGCTTTTTTTTATCCAGGGGTGATTATGATTTTCATATTTAATTTCATCCTGAAATGTGTACTAAAATTAAAGTACACAAAAGTAAAGCCAGTATTAAATTAAATGTTTTTTCTATTTTGTATGTAATGTATTGGTATATAAATACAACATTTTATTGTTTAGTATCTGATGTTTTCTTTATGAATTTTTCAAGAGGTAACTGAATGACTCTTGTTTTTTTAAAGCTCTGCAATTTATTATCTTTTTCTGTTCTTCGTTTATAATATGTTCATATTCTTAATTGTCAAAATCTTAACAATAGAATTTTTATAAATGCATTGTTTTGTAAGTGCAAAATGTATTTTAATTAACAAATTTTTTATTTGTGTATTTATTTATATGTTTGTACTTAATTTCATTTAAGTTCTTTTTAAAATTTATTTTACGTAAAATAATTTTTTGTCGGTGTATGCCAACAAATCAACTGAGTATTTATCCTTTGCATTATATCATATTATAGCAACATATTTGTTTTGAAAGAATTTTTTCAGTTACTCGTTGTTGCTCACCAGTAGACTTCAGTTCACAAAGCTTCTGACGCTTATATTATACTTTCTTCTAAAAATAAAATTCTTGTATTTTTTTAATCAAAAACCTATGGTTCTCTGTTGATTATATATATATATATATATATATATATATTTAACTTTTGAATGCAGCGTGAAACATCAAATAGTTCTAAAAGTAAAATGGGCCATGGGTAGAGCCTAGTGGTTAGAGCATTAGACTCCAGACCGGAAGGCTTGGGTTTGATGCCCGATGCCACTAAATATCTTCAGAGTACAGACGGAGTACATGCTTGTTAAATCAGTGGGTCCAAAAGTCTTGTGGGTTGAATCATGAGTGCAGGGGACTGGAGAATATTTCCCTCCCATTCAGTTCCATACCTAAATTATGGAGGTGGAGATAGATGGTGGTGCCACCTGTCGTCCCTTCGGGAATTTCTCCGAGCTAAATCATTCGGTCACCTGTATGGTGCTTAAGGCTAATGACAGGCATATATCTTGCCATGATGAATTTCTTGGGCCTTGATCTGACTACGTCAGACAGGTGGCATTGGAAACAACAAAATAAAATAGATGGTGTATCTAATATAAAAAGTTTACTATCTTTAAAAATATTTTTGGAACTAGTTTGATATTGGTATGCTACACGCTAAAGATGTATTTGCTATGCTTTCAAAATCACACTGAATAGAAAGATCAAATAACAAGAAATGTACTTACATTTTTTTTTTTTTTTTTTGGGAAATAACACTGAAAAGTGATTACAAGAGGAAAAAGTAGAATGTGAGGAATTTATAAGTTTGAAAGAAAAAGAATTTAAAAACAAGGGTTGTGGTGAAAAATTGAAACAAAAAAAGAAATAACTGTTGAGAAAAAAAAATTGTGAGGGAATATGGAATGTGAAAAAATTGTCATTTATCAAAACTGGAATGATGGGAAAAGTACTTATGTATTTTGTACCATCAACCAATTTTTTTTCAAATCAAAAAATGTTGCCAAATGTCTGCAATATACAACCGATAGTGAAAAACCATTCTCACACATGTATCAAAACAATATTAATGTGACAGCATTTGATGTCTTTTTAATTAGCAACATCTTTTTATTTGGCAAAATTAGTTTACAATATTACATTAAAGTATTAATGTGAAATTCACAATTTACCATGAATAAATATAGAATTATGCCATATAGATTTAATAGCAAGGCTGTTTGAATTTTTACCATAAGATTTGCTATAAAGCATTTAGGGTTATCGAATTTCTTCTTTTCTTTTAAGAACTTTTTGTCTTTGTCACATTTTGTTACTAAGAATGAAAAAAATAGTTTATACCATTAAAAAACAAAATAGATCATAACAATATCAAATTACTACTATTTCTTATATTGTGTGATTTTTTTTCTATATATAAACCTTTAACTGTTGCAGATTAAAACTATTAAAAGTACTATTTTTTATGATTGAGTCTCTAGATAAAATAAACTTTAGTAAAAACAAGATATTTTTTGCTGAGAAAAATTTATCATACTGTCCCTACTTAATTTTAGATGCTTTTGACAATGACTTGATGCATAATGTTTTGAAAGAAATTTTGGCTGGCAAAGTTGTGCAGATTCCAGTTTATGATTTCAAGACCAATTCCAGGTTTGACCTTAAATTCTTTCCTTCTAAATCAGTTTTTAGTTATATATAAATTTCTAAAAAGTTTCTACATTCTAAATTTTATTAAGTTTTTCAGTGTGATGTTTTGTTTTAAAATAAATTAGAATATTTTATTTTAAGGGAGTGAAAAGCTGATAACAAAATATAATAGTTAATGGAAATGTGACTTGCATTTTTTATTTACTCTTTTTGTTTGTCTCTTATTGACACAATTTTACTATTATAGAATAGTTTTTTGATACTGGAAAGGTTAAAATTGAATGAATAAAATATTATGTAATGTATATATATATAATACTTTTTTAATATTTTAAATAAAGTTTTTGTAATTTTACATTTGATTACATTTATCAATACTCATAAGAATATATTTACTGATTTGTTGTGTAGTGTAAATGATTGAACTGAATAATTACAGGAATAAGTCCTTTCTACAGAATGAAAAAGAAATTTGAATGTTACCACAAATACGCCATAATTTTCGAAGATTTCTTTATTCTATACTTGTGTTGCTATTATGTTGTGAAAATTTTATTTTTTTAAATTTTTGGGAGGAACATGCTACACTTTTATAATAAATAATTAAATTTCTATGCTTTGTCATAAAATAAGTTTATTAAAATATTTTTATCTGAGGAAAATCGTGTTTATCCATGTGAAAAATCAAAACCACGTAAGCATGATTGCTTGCTGCTAGATCCAATCCAAACAAATAAGAAAATTTTATACATAAAATTTTTGAAGTGCATAATTTTTATCAGCAATCGATATATTATTGTCTTTGCTGGTTATAAATATCATAAAAATATTCAGTTCATTTATAAAAGAAAATTTCTGTTAGACATCATATATACTATCTGCAAATTCACTTTAAAATTTTTAATTTTAAAGAGCTTTGACTTTAATTTAGTTTCTATAATAAAAATAAGTGGGGTGGAGTAATTTTCTTTGTGGAAACTAGGAAAAATAGTTTGTATTTTTGTTTTGTTTATATGTGCAAGTTTATTAGTTGTGTGTTTTTTACAGAAAAGAATCTGAATCGATAACTGTTCAACCTGTGGATGTTGTTCTGTTTGAAGGCATTCTTGTTTTCTATTTTCCTGAAATTAGAGAGCTTTTTCATATGAAATTATTTGTTGACACTGACCCTGATACAAGACTTTCTCGAAGGGGTAATTTTTAAAAATAAAATTCTAAGTAAATTTATTGGGGTATGATAATTTCTATTGTGTGTGTAATATTTATTTATAGCATTTCTTAAGAATGTTTTGTCTTTTTTAAACCAGGTTTTATAAAAGATCTCTCATGACCTTAAATTTGCTTGATTAATTCAAATGTGTATTTAATTTTTGTTTTAAAATTATTTTAATATATCATAAAATCATATTTTTAAAGCTTGTTGTGATTAAACTAATTCATTAAGTATTTTTTAGGTTAGGTTTTTTAGGTTGATATATTTCACCTTGATGTGAGTCTATGCTTGGTCAGGGGACACTTAGCCCTTATTTTTCTTGTCACTCTTTTGAAATATTTCAAAATTCAAAGGAATATTTATTTTTGTACCTTAGGTTACGATTTAGCTCATTACTTGTGGTTGTGCAAATAGTTGTGTAATTAACCTAAATTATATTGAATGTTACTAAATTACAATTTACTTCATTTAATACTTATAGTTCACACTTTATGGAAACAATTTTGATAGTTAATTTTCATCTATAAATTCCGTATTATTTATTTATTTATTTTATCTGGTGATTTGTTTCTGTTTGATAGCCATGATTCTTGACAAAAGCTCTGGCTCAAATTTTCCATAAAAATAAACTTTTTTATTTTGTCATGCCAATTTTACTCCATTTCTCGTAAACCGTTTTCCAAAGTCCATTCAGTGTTCTTGGATGCAGTTTCCTGGGGCTCATTTTAATAAATCGAAAGTACAAAAGTCCCTTAGGGAAGCATCAGGGAATTTTACAAGTATTTTATCAAATGGGATTACTTTTATTCTGTTTTCAATTTTTGTTTGCTAAATTAGCAGCAGTTGACTTAAACATGTGACTAGAGACTTTGTCCATATGAAGCTCAACTGTATCAGTGTTCTTTCCATTCAAGGCCAGAATTTCTTCTTCACAAATTGGTTCTGAAATATTCTGCTGATATAAGAGTGAATTAATTTTGGTTTTTCTTGAAACCTTTTTGATTTTTAATTTGTTGTTGCAACAAAATCCTGCAACTATCATGAATCCCTTTGGAAACTTTTCTGTGCACTGCTGAAGCCATTTCATATGGTCATTCCCATCAGTCGACCAATAGAAAATTAATCTTCTTTTATTATAATTACTGAAATATACCCATGCCTCATGGTGTGTTATTACAAATTTCCATTATTTAGCAGCTAAAGAGTTTTTCATATAATTTTTTACAATTTGTTTTTCTTTCAGCAATATGTTTTGTCAAAAGCATATAGAACTTTAGGTTTAAACATCCTTTTTTTTTAATTTTGTATTTTTATGAAGGATTTTACTTATGGTATCAGAAGACATCCCTAGTTTCGATGCAATGAATCTTTGAGTCGATGGATTTCTTTTAGGATCAGATACTTTACTTTCTTGATAATTGCCTGTTTTCAAACAAGATGAGGTTTTGTGGTCATGTTTTAATTTTTACTTAGTGCTAGATGTTTTTTTTTCAAATACCTTTTAAATAAATACCTTTTTTTGAAATGCAATAACTGGGATATTTAGACCTTTATATACAAATATTTATCCTTGGAAAGCGGGAATATGTAATGTCAAAGTTTTTTCTCAATTATAGGAGCCTTTTTTTCGAAATGAATCTTATATTTTACATTCCAATAAAAAAAAAACATTAACAGGCAATTATTCTGAAGTTGCCAGTTTTATCTCAAAATGCAAACAAGAAAATAAATTACAAAATCGTTTCCATAAAGTGTGAACGAATCTTTAAAGCTCATTACATTTGAATTGGTTTACGTAATTGCTCTAACAAGACTGTTTAACTGTATTAAAATTTCTTGTGATATTTCTGATAATTGTGTGTGGGTGTTTTTTGCCTTGGTATTTTACCCTGATAAATTTCATATTATTAATAGTTTGATGAATTTTACTTTTTGGATATATGCCAAAAAATTTTTTCTTTTCCTCTCTCATAAATAAATTGGGAAAGAAAGGAATAGTAATGCATAAATGTATCAATTCCTTCTTTTACAGTTCTTAGAGACACAAGAGAAAGAGGCAGAGATTTAGATCAGATACTCCAGCAGTATACCACATATGTGAAACCTGCATTTGAAGATTTCTGCTTACCTGTAAGTGTCATTGATATATTTTTAAGAAGCCATGCTTATTGCTTTGTTTGAATTACATATAGATACATAATTATATATTAGGAAAGTAAAAGCGCTAGAAAAGTTAAAGCTATTGGACCTTAGGTATAGATTTAGGTAACTTACAAAAGTGTTATTCAAATTTAAACTATACTTTAGAAAAGATCTATGATTAGCAGTAGGGTCATGATAGCGAGGTTTATAGGATAAAAGAGAGATTCTTAGCAAAAAAGTAGCTGGTTAAGGTATCTTATTTCTAAAGATAGTCATATATCAGGGTTGATGCTTGTTATATCTTTTGATGTTGATATCTTTTATTTTGGTGTGAAGTCTTGAAGTAGGTGTGATGTGAAGGTTAGAAGAATGGGGTAACATCTCCAGTACTGTCTTTACTTCTTAATCATGACTCAAAATTACAAAATCTGTCATTAATACCCCATATTAAAAATAATCAGTCAATTTAGGTTTAAAAACAATGCAGAAAATTATTATTGCATTAAAATTTTATGAAAAATGGAAGATTTTTAGAAATGGTATTTTTGAAGTTAAGAAAAGTTTTCATGTTTGTTTTTTGATTACTTAAGTTATAGTTTTAGTTTTATCAAATTGGGTCAAGCAAAAGTAAAATATTTTAAAATTCTCATTATGAATATAATTCTGTTTAATCAGTCAAGAGAAATTAACAAATTTTGTCAAGCTTTTTTCTAATAAACTCAAATTCCCATTATCATTCATTTTGTAAAATGTAAATGTTTTAACTATTGTTTTAGATCAGCTTTAAAACTGACTATACTCTGCTAATTAAACTTTAGAAAATAAATTTCTCTACTTTTCCAGAAAATCATATCTATTTTGTCAATGATATCTTTTGATAGAATAGTCTGTAGTTAAATTAATCTGTTATGAAAGAAACATCTGAATTTTTTACATTTCTTCATGATTCTTAAAACAGTTATGTTTGTAATATTGTATTTCATATGCCAAACTTCATTGTATTTTGGAAAAGGAATCATTTTTTAAAATTCCATTGATAGCAAGAAATATTCAAGCATAGGTTTTATGAGAAACAAACTTTCAATTAATCTTTCAAGTGTAATATTATAACAGAGGACCATTACTGCAATTAATTTCTCCAGATGCTTTGTGGAAATTGAAAATAATTGCAGAATTCAGCTATAAATATAATGAAATATATATATATATATATATATATATATATATATATATATATATATATATATATATATATATATATATATATATATATATATATAGTTGAAAAAGAGAAATAATTGAATAAAGTTGTTCTTTTGTAACAAATAATTATTAAAAAATAATTCTCTCTCTTCTATTATGAGAGGTATTTAAATAGTTACTAACAAAAGTATAATGATTGATCTCTTCCCCAGAGAACTTTATATTGATTGTATGTTAGTGATTTTATGTAGAATGTGAGGTTTGTATATTATGTAATTTTTAAACTTCTCTTGCTTAATCCCTAAGTGCCATGGGTGTTATATATATGTCTTACTCAGCCAGTGTGTTAACAGCCCCTGGCATGTATGTACGTCTTTTCAAAATATTATCCTTTTCTTAGTGCTGCTATCCAGTAAAAATATTCAGAAATCTTTGGAATGCAAAACAATGACCATGACAGTGTTAGTGAAGGATTCATTTATTTCAGAGAAGGTTTTGCTTATTTTACTCCTTCTTTTCCCTCTCAATACACTGGTTAAGTGCACCTATGTAAAAAATAGTGGCACTGGTGAATGCATTGTGTAACCTTTAACCTGAAGTTAAAGGGTTAATAGGATTTAATACTTATACATAAACATTTATACTATAATTTAAAAGCAATATGTATGAAATATGGAATTCTGTGAATTTTCTTACTTTTATTTTTTATATCCATTTAATCATTGTGCTAATTATCTATTTGTTCTTGCTAAATATTTCAGTTTATTTTTATATTCTAAATGCATATTTATAAATATTTAATTTTACTAAATTTTTTTTTAATTTTTTTTATTTTAAATATTTTAATCCTAAAAAGAATACTCGTTTTAATTTACTTTTTAAATTTTTTTAGACCAAGAAGTATGCTGATGTTATCATTCCTCGTGGAGCAGATAATGAAGGTTGGTATTCTGTTATTTTTTATAATTGGTTCTCAATTCCTAAATTTAAACTATAATTTGTAAACCATTTTTAGCATAAAAATCAGAAATTTTTTAGTTCTTCTTTAATATTTACAATGTTTTGTTTATTATTTGTAATCTATTATATTAATCTAAAATATTTGCCAGTTATGGGTCTTGTAAAATATTTTGTTATGTAGCAGTTGTCTATTTAAAAAAAATAATTGTTTAATACATACAAAATGTATTACTTATGTCCCTTTCTCTGTTGCCAGTTATTAGCCATGAAGAATTAAAAGTTTATACCTGATATAATAATATCATCAGCGCTTTTGCTAAATTTTTTTAACTAGGAGAAGTTATTTTTGATTTAATTTTTTCTTTTATTAATCAATATTTTTACATGTTGGGCAATTTTGAAAAATGAGGTGCTTGCCTTTTTAAGTAGCATTCACATCACTTGACTGTATTTCAAAACTATGAAGTCCTTCAATAGCCTTCTTGTTTCTTCTGAATGTGTTGTTAATAAACAATCAATATATCTTTGCAGTACAAAAGTGCTTCGTTCAATTTTTTCGTAGAATTTCAACTTTCCTGATTTGATTGTAATTAAATTGGTTCCAAGTCTTATTCTAATATCTGATGAGAATACATGTAATAATGAGAATACATTTTTTAATACGTGTAACTTTTTTGGTTATAAATTAGATTACTTTAATTAATTTTGGATTGATAGTGTAAGAATTTGGTATTGAAATTCATAAAGCTCAGACTGTATTGTGCTTGTTTAGAGGCGTACAATTATTAACTTTATATTGTTTAACTGTATCATTATCATTCTTATTATATTTTGTGTTTATACAATTATTGGCATATTAATTTGAAATTTAAAAATAATTTCTGAGTTATATTTTTTAAAAACATTTCTTTTGCATTAATCATTTCAATCAGAAATTTAATGTTTTAAATATTTTTGTCTGTAATTCATATGAATCAATTCCTTCTTCAAAGGGGGGGGGAGAAATTTTTTATTAAATTAATGGAATTAAAATTGCATTGTCTTAGTGAAGGGGTAAAGGTAAAAAGATTTTTGTAGAATTTATCAATTTATAAAAATATATCTTCATGTTTTAATTATTTTACTTTTGAATGTTCTTCTACTTGTGAGAAGCTAAATTAATTTTTATTTTTACAATTCATTGCATAGCAAAAATATTTTTCAAATTTTAAGGTAAGAATCACAAAGTAAAATAATAAATTTGTTTCTGTTATTATTTGTTAATTTTTATTGAGAGTTAAATTGTTTTTCAAAAGAACTTTATTGCATGTGAAATTTTAAAAAACCCTTTTAAAGATTTTTTGTGGTAATGAAACAATTTAATTTGCTGTGAAAATGCATGCTTTTTATAAGTTTACTAAAAAATTATTTTTCCCCCTGATATTTAAATTTAAATTCATCCATGACTTATTATAAAATCTAATTTTCTATGTATTCATTGCTTGATTTTTTTACTGCATCTAGTAATGATTTTCTAATTTTTAATATTGTTTTGCAAAAACAATAAAAATCAAAATTCACTAAAACCATATTGATAGTTAAAAAAGTAAACTCCATAATAGAAGCAAAAATAAATTTGTCATTAAGTTGGGTTATTACATTTACCTTCTAATATAGAATAAAATAATTTTAAAATAATTAGCTATACTTTTCAATGGCTTTTGATTTGTTTGTTGAGTAGCAAAATTTGCTTATCATTTATTACTCAGGAGAATTTTATTATCGGACATATCTTATTATTTAATTTTTTGGGTTAAAAATTATCTCAATTTCCAATACTTAATAACCTGATTTGAAACAAATGATTGAACTCTTTAATTCATAAATAAATAGATAAATTAAACTGTTCAGCACAGATGTAAGATTTAAAAAAATATGTTTTAAATACATTCTAGTATCACATTCAAGTTTTGTAATAATAGTCTTTCTATAAAACATTATCTTTTTTTCTTGAAAATTTTTTTTTAAAAAATTTAAATTAAAACTATATTATTTTAATGTAAAATGGCTTTTTTCTTTGCAAATGTTTATTTGATAATGTACTACAAACAAGATTTGACCTACAAACTGTGTAGTTATAATAATGATTGTTTAAAAATCATCATTTTTAAAAAATCTACATAGAAGCAATTTTTTTCAGTTATCAAACCTTTTTTTCAATGCTAAAATAAATAAGTTCCATATTCATTTTGCAGAATTCTGTCAATTATTTTTTAAAATTTCAAGCAGTTGAATAAAGTGACCTCACATCATTAAAATTCAAAGTGGGATATTTAATCTTTTACACCCATATGTTTTATTTATCAGGAAAATGTTCATATTTTGATTCTTCTAAATTACCTTTAAAATTTATTGTGCCTACATTTAAATATTTTCTACCCATATTCTTGACTTTATTAAACTTGACAATGCGGTTGTGTAATTTTGTATTAAATTTAATCAAATTAAATTCATTGAACTATTGAAATCTTTTGTTAAAAAATGTTCTGTGAAATTGTTCTAGACATAATTTTGTTATCACTTTTGTTTCGGCCATTCTTTCTAATAATTAAAGAAGAAAAAAATTGAGTGTAACTTTTATTTTGATATTTTAAAATAATTTTGTTATTTTATGTTTAAATTTATTTAATATAATTTTTTTTTTTTAAAAAAAAGGGGGCCAAGAATCATGTTGTATTGAATCTTAAGGAAAAATTTCAAATTTGCCATTTTTTCATTAGTGGAAAATATTCTAAATATCTTTTTTTCAATTAACCAATATTTTAAATGATCTGCATTTCAAGGTTTATAATTTGAGTAAGCTCATTTCATTTTGAACTATTGTAACAAGAATACTTTTTTATTAGTTGCTAATTAATATAGTTATCAAAAATTAGCTTGGATGAATTGTGGTTAATATTTACACTTTTATTAAAATATATAACATTAAGTTATTTGTTCATTTTATTTCTTTCGAAATTTAATCTATTGTCCAAATAAGTCTTTCGGATTCAATTTCAATTTTCCATTTAATTTTTAATTCATGGCTCAAAAGTAAAAAATTCACAACAAATCTGAGAATATTTGTTTTAATTTTTTAAAAAAGTTTATTGATTGATACTTTTTTCCCCTTTGAACACGAACTTGTCTACTCAATATATAGTGAAATTCAGATTAAGAATGATTACTTTGAATGATTTATAAAAATCTAGTCATATCACCACATTTTTTTCCTTCATTTTTTAAATTGTTGAACTAAAATATCTTTGAGAATAATAGTCAAGAATTTAATTTGAAAAGTCTATCAGTATTCAAAGTCTTTTTGTATGTAGTTTTAATGTAAAATTTTGTGTGTTTGTGTATGGTTTGCTTTTTTTAAAGTTTTGTTTATTTTTAATTATTACTCTTGTGACAAATTCCGGTAGCATCTTTAGAATATAATCTTACTACTGATCTTCAATTATAGTTTATATTTATAATGATAGATTCATTTTGATTCAAAATTTATGTAAAGTTTTGACTCAACTTAAAAGTGGAAAATTTATGAGTTATTTATTGTCTGATGGGGGAAGAATATTTTAAAGTATTTAGTTAGAAATTGATGTTAATTTTATTATGATTGAACTAATATGGAGTGTTATTCATTTCTATAATTTTATTTATTTGGAAAATTGATATGTTTTAGTACAGATTATTTTTTTGCATTTCAAGTCGTAAACTTATTTCTGACATTTTTTTTTTTTTGATACTGTCAAAAAAGTTTCTTGAAAGATTTAATGTAAAGGGATTATATTATTCATGTTAAAAATTTATATAGAAATATGATATTTTTTATGCTAATTGCTTAAATGAAAAACAGATACTAGGAATGGTATTTATCAATTCTCTCTAGTCAAAACTTTTTAAAATATAAAGATAATCAGAAATTTTATTTGGATTTACTTTTAGTTGTTGATTCTCTCTCTTTTGATTGATTATACATTATCAACATAACTCTAATTTTTTTTCATACTTTTGGATTTAATACTCATAATTAAGTATAAATGAAACTTTTAAGAATTTTTTTAAATAAAAAAAATAATTGTTTTTCAAAAATTAGATGTCTTTTCTTTAAAATTAACATTAATAACTGTGAAGTAAAATTAAGCAGGTTAAAAAACATGTTGTACAGACACAAGCAGCTAAAAGAAAAAAGAGAGGCTGCAGTAGCTGAGTTTTCGGGGTTATGAAGTCATGGTCGCTATTTTATCAAGTCATGAGTTTAAATCCTGATACCACTAAAGACTTGTTAAATAAAGAGGCTAATACATCTATTGAGGCTCAAAGGTCTTATGTTGGTGTGGTGTGGAAGTTTGGAGAGGGGGATGCTACTCTGGCATTGTCTTCACTCGGCCATAGTTCAAAATTCAAGGTCTGTTGCCATAGTCCTCGGAAAACTAAGAATGTAGCATTAATAAATGATCAATCAATTGAGAGGGAAGTGAGAAAATAAAGATCTTTGTTGAAATCATTATTTGCCAAATTATTAGTAAGGAATTAGAAATGTGTGTGATGTTTTTTCTTTTTTTCAAGAAAATAGCACTAGTGATAATTGATAAATATCTAAAATAAGTTTTTAAGTTGTGCGATTCTCTTTAGTGCAATTTAATAATCTATCCTTTAGCTGCATTTTCCATTTATTTGATGTCGTGGTAGAAAGAAAGAAATCAATATAGTTACCCCTTCCCATCCCCTATTTTTACAGTTGCTATAGATCTGATTGTGAAGCACATCCAGGAGTTGCTACGACAGTCTTCTTGTAAAGAACGAGACCTTGACTATCAGCCTGCAAAATTACTTATCTGATGTGTGCATTAATAAATAAATGCTGACTGTATTTTGACCACAAATTGATGTGTTATGTTTGCATGATGTTTGTCCATATATATGTGTGTGTGTGTGATGGTATGTCCATATAATTTTTCTTCCCACTTTAGAAGTTGACTTATTGATGTGTCAACCAAATATATATATTTCCCTCCCTTATATGAAGGAGCTATGTCACTACTTCAACAAAACACTTGTGAATTTTGATTGCAAATTGTTAGAAAGTAGTACATTTTTTTATATACTTCTCTGTTTGACTTGAGCCTGTCAAGTATTTTATTGGGGGAGGGGGAAGCTTTTTTTTTTCTTTGGCCTTGTAGTTTTATTTATTTTGATAAATGTTTATTTTCCAAAGCTGTGTTGTGATAAACTTTATTTTAATGCTGTTTTCTTCTTAGGGAAAAAATTCTTATTTTGCTTATGAAATCTAAGCTTTGAACGGGTAGAAGACATATTGCAATAATTTTTTTTTTATTTGGTATTTATATTGCCATTTTAATATCCTTTATAAAATAAAATGTTTATTTATCTTCATTTTTCCCTTTGCTTTTGATATTTATTAGAAATATCAAATTTTATGTTGTGATAAGCCATTTTTTCAATGCATGTTATTAATAATGAAATTATATATGCTTATGAATCTTAGCTATGTGTTTTAAATTTCTGTATGCATGAACTTTTTGTGTTTGGATTTGTTTGTTTAAAAAAAAAGAACAATTCATTTTGTATTTGAGAACTGATATTTTTCTTTTTTGCTTTCAAGACTTTTTACATTCATGGACAAAAATTTCCGAACATTCCTTTTACTTAACAAATGGATAATTAAGAAATATAGTAATGTACATTCAGTTTGTTTCAAAAATTTTAAATGATTAGGAAATATTTAAATGTGTTTTTGTTATTAATTTGATAAATTTTTATATTTAATTTTATTAACATAGTAGTGTGCATTGTTAAATTTAATATTGAATTCTGACATTTTTTTAATGTTGTTTGACATTAACATTCCTTGTTTCAAATAGTGTAAAGAACTTTATTTAAATAGCAAGCATTTTTGTAGAACATATTTATGTAAATACAGTTATAAATTGTAGGAAAGTAGTAGTAATTGTTATTCTTTGTTTTTTTGTCAGCATGAAATAAAAATTTAAAGTCTACCTTTATTAAATGTTTGTGCATAGCATATTAATATTCTTTATTTTTATTTTTTAAAATTTTTATACTTATTAAAGAAAAAAGTGTTACAGATTTTGTGTATTTTCGCTGCTTGTATGATAAATTGTTTGAAAATAGATCATTGTAACATGTAAGACATTTAAAGATTTAAATTATGAATTCTTAAGTTAAATTATAATTAATAGGGATGTCTAAATTCTTCTAACATAAATTTTTAATTTAAAATAAAATTAATGTTTTTTAATTTTCCTGTACTTTATCTATAATATGTATATAAGTCTCTTGTGTGTGTAAGCTCTGTTTTTTGTTGTTGTTGTTTTCTCATTGCTTTTCTAAGTCATTAAATTACAGTATTAGCAACATCCTATAACTTATTATTTGGTTTGATAACTTGTTTTCAAAAATATGATGAATCATTTTGTGGAAATGTATACATATATATGTGCGTTAAACTATTTTAAGTTTAAATGCTTATATAAAGACGAAGAACAACTTTAACTGTTTTAAATTATACATTTATTATTTAAATTATCTTATATTTTTTTGTGAAACTTTTTAGTAGAAAAATGTTATGGAAAAATGAACCTTTATAATTTTCTCTTTTTTAATTTCATAAATACCTTTGTAAATTTTTGTTTACTTATCTTTTATATTTAAAAAAGGAAATATGTAAATTAATGTATAGATGCAATTGTGAATCCCAATTTGATATTAAGTTACAAAATTGAATAGCATGTACATAAATCTTCTATTTTATTTTAAAATTTTACTTGTACACCTTATACAGTTGAGAAATTGATTTAATCTTTAATGTGAAGACTTTAAAACAAATTTATTTGTATATTACAAATTGTGTTAAATATAGGAAAACTTGTAAGCAGTAAACTCTTGAAAAAAATATTAACACTTCATTCATTTGGCTGTGGAAAAAACTTTCAATAATTGTATGACTTTTGTTAACTGAAAAATTTTTCATTAAAAAATAAATGAAGCTTTTCCTTTTTAAAAATATTGATATTTAATGCTTTTTAATTCATTTTTAATAAGTCCATTCTGCTAAGCATTTTTTTCTCTCTTTTTATAGAGATCTCTAAAATATGTTTTTAAGATTTCTTTATATTAAATCAATGAAATAGGAAATCTGTTCTGTCTGACTCAATGTTTTGAATATTTTACTAGTTATCAAGAGTCTACTGTATTAATAAAATTGTAACATCAAATGCACATTTCGGAAAACATTATTTGTTTTCAGAGCCAACAAATCTTTCCTGGAATGAGCTTAATAGTCACAAACACATTTTGAAATAAACCAAATAAACTTCAGATTTCAATACATATTGTCAACATTCAGGGATAATTTTTTTTTTTTGGGGGTTTTTTTGTAATTTTATTTACTTATCAGGAACACATATTTAATTAGAATTTGAAAATAATGAATTCCTTCACATGTAATGAAAAGGACAAACTTTTTTTAAAAAATTAGAATACATATGTTAAATTACATTTTAATGGACTGAGGGGTTTTAAAAAAAATGTATGAATTTTTTTTTACACAGTTGAATCATTTAAAACACCTGACACACATTGATTTATTCGTAGTTGATTTAATAAGAATTTTGTATAGAACTGTTTATACATTTTTAATGTAATATAGTGTATGATTCTTTTTACTTGACATTACAATAAAAATGTTGTATAAGTCCACATTTCTGATACTGACTTCTTTATACTGTATAACATTATTGTAGAATATTTTGTTATACCCAAATAAATGGCTTTAATAAACTTTAATTGTGTTTGGTTACCTGTTTTATTATTTTTAAGTATTACTTTTTTTTCCTTATTCAATTTACTAAATATTTTTTAAAAATGCATTGAAAGAATCACATGAAGACAATTCATGACAGTATTGCGTATTTATCTTGTTTGATATTTAATTTTAAATTGAACCAAAACTACAGAACAAAAACTTGAAAATATATGTGTGAATTACCTCCTCCTCCTACCCATTTTTTAAATATTTTTTGTCAAAAATAACCAAAGTTTTAAGTACAGTAAATAAATAACCATGTATCCAATGAATTGTAGCTGCAATCAGAGTAGATCCTAATGGCATTATAATTCCATTAAGTAATTCACAAACAATTTTTATTAAATGATTTTTAAAAAAATTGAAAAAAATATCAAGTTAAAATTTAGAAGCTTAGAATTAATTTGTTAAATTTTAGTTGTGAGATATGTAGAAAAATCTATGTATTAATCGTTCCATATTAAAGCTGGAAGCAAACAATCATTAGTGTTTTGATTGTTTTATTTTGGTTGAAAATTTAAAAATGATACGTGTACAGCATGAATGCGAAAGCCTAAGAACTTGGGGAAAATGTTCAGAGTTTTATTTTGCTAGTATTTCAGCATTAATTAAATTGAATATACATAAACAGTAATTACAAAATGAGAATCTATATCTACTTCGAATATATAAACATTGTTTTTATAATGTTTTCATTTAATTATGAAGAGTTTCACATTGCTGAATGAATAAGTGTTTAGGTCGTTATTGTGTGGGATGTGGTGTCATTAATGATAAAAAAAGTCTACTGTTTTTCATTATTAAATTAAATTTCTTTTAAATTACGTGAAGAAATTCAACGTTTACAATACGTTTAAATTGATTTCATAAGGAATTTGGAATATAATGAAAAATATTGCAAATTATGTATTTATGTTTATTTAAAAAAAATGTATGATTAAAATTGTTTCATATAAATGAAATCGGTTTTTATTGAAAGCTATTATTTTGAAAATTAAAACAAATTTTTGATATTTGAAAGAACATAAGATTTTGTAATATTTTTTATTTTATTTATTTTTAAAAATTCATATTTTAATAAAAAGGTTTAATTTTTTTCTTTTTGTTAAAAATAATTTTTCTGTTTTAAAATCTTAATATGTATAAGTAAAATGCAGTTAATTATCTTACTTAATGGCTCGGGGATATCCCCGACCCCCTTTTCCAGATAATTATGTATTCAATAAAAGTTTTTCTTTCATAAAAAAAATTAAAATTACTTAGTATAAGAAGTACTCCGAATCGAAATATGTTTTTAATATTAAAAATTAGGAAAAAAATACTTAAATTTTTTTGTGCTACTTCATTTATGTTATATTTTGATTTTTCTTTGAAAAATATATTCTGATTTAAAAAAGAAAATACAGAATCTCTCATCCTTATTATTACAGGGGGTTTTTTTTTCTTTCTTTGCTTCAATATATCAATCTTAAATTATTGAACTGTGTGATTATAAATTTTGATCAGTGAATTTACATATTAATTTATAAATTTTTATATCTGTTTAAAAATAAACCATTCATGACAGAATAACTTTATCAAAGTTTTGAAGCTATAAGAGTTAATATTAGATATGTGATGCATGTGAAATTATGAGTAAATTGCGTATAAAAATGTGAATTTCTGTTTATGGAGTTATAAAACTGCTTTGCAATTTTTTATTTGTATTTTTTAAAATGAAGTACCTGTTGCATAAAACTCAGCAGTAACAAAATGGTAATATTTTAAACAAATAAATCATTATATATAGATTCTATCTTAATGTTAAAACAAACTTTCATTCAAGTCAAATTATAAAAATATAAGCAAAATTGCATTTTATTTTCTGTATATATTAATGCAGAATAAAATTAACACTTTTTAATTTGTATATTTTTATTGTTACAGGATTTTTTTAAAATGTTTAATTTCAAATTTAAATTTGAAACTTTTTATTTTTTGTTTCCACCCATATAGTTCAAAAATTAAGACCCCCTTCCCCGTTTTTCCACGGGAACCCTAAAATGGAAAAGACAAAAAGTCAACTTATTGTATGTTTCCACCCCACTGAGAAAAGATCAAAAGCAAACTTTTCAGAATATGATCGAGTTAAAACCACAACAGTCTTAATTTTTTTTGTTTAAAATTTTAGGGAAAAATATGTTATGTTGAAGAGCAATACAGATACTTCTTTCTTTGAATATTTAAAATAGTCAGTAATAAAATAAAACAAAATTCCTTTTTTAAAATAGCCCCATTTGTTTAAAATTTTGTAAAAATGGGAAAGAAAATTTATAAAATTGATGTTCTGGTTTTGACTTTTTGTTTGGGTGTCCTTTTTTTTAAAAATTTTCAATTTATAGTTTTTTAGATGGTTTTTTTATGTACTTATAAAATACTTCAGATTGCAATAAACCCCCCTTTTTAGCCGGGTCAAAAAAATGGATCTTGATCACTATATAAATAGATTCTGTGCTACTGAGCCTTGATTTAAAAATGTTCTCTTGTTAATAAAAGTATAGTGCTTTGTACCTAGTTTCATTGTAGATCTTATTTTTTCTTTGTAACAAATGTTAAAAATATATACTATAATGTGTTGTTTGTGATGAATGTATGTTTTGTGTGTAATTTATTTAGAAACTTTATCTTTGTGATAAATTTTTAACCAGCCCAATATTTTACCAGTTTAAAGGGTTCATATTGTTGTAAAAATCTTGTGTAAAAGTTTAGCTGAGTCTTAATTTCAGTATAAAGTGATCAAAAGAGCTTTAAAGAGTTTATTTAAAGTTTGCTGATGTGTCAAATAATGTTGCTAAGCTCAAGTTTCTTAGTTGCAAAGTAAAAAGATATATATATTTACTATGTATGTTGAACTGTTAAGCTAAGATTCACATTTCTAATCAAAAATATCATTTCTCAAGTTTCTTTTTTTAAATTTTTTAGAATTTTTTGAAATTAGGTTGCTGAAATGAAAGAATTGAAAAATATACTACATTGATTTTTCAAAAATTCTACATATATTTTTAGTTTGTTATAATATTTTGCAATAAGTTCTAATTTTTTTATTTCTTAAATGCCGTAATTTTTTTGAGATGTTTAATATCAAGTGGAAAGTTTCATCTGTGATCTCCATGCAGTAATATTTTTTTTTCTTACAGCCATTTGGAATTTTTCCCTAATGTGATTTTCAACTAAAATTTAGTTTATTAAAAAATTTTTTTCCTGTTTTTTATATGGATTTCTTTGAATGAATAATAGTTCCTTTTTTAAAATTTTTTTTTTTTTTTATGGAAAATATTTTCCCTAAAAGTATTTATATATTAAATCAGATAATTATGAAAATGTATATAATAATTATTGGCACATTTTAAATAAATGTATTTAATTTAATTCATCTTTTTATTTAACGGTTTTATGACATACAGTTTTTCAAAAATTTACATGTGTACTAAATTAAATGTATGTGAAGCAATGGGCTAAAATCATGATAGTCAAATGACGCATGTTTTCCAATGAATTCAAAACTGACATTAAATTTGTGTGTTTTTTTTTGTACTTGTGAAATACAGATGCATAGTTTCAAATTTTATAATTGGGTAAAGATTTTCAAATATTAAAATACTTCAAAAAGTTTTTTTAAAAAAAAAAATATATTATATGGGTACTTTTAAATTACATTATAATTTTTTTTTACCTATGTGCATTCTTAAAGTAAACAAATATGTACTATAAAAAACAAATATATTGGCAGCAGTGACACTTATGAACTGATTTGCTGGAATTATCGTGTAACAATGATGTCACATGATTTTAGCCCAATACAAAAGTAAAAATTATTTCTTTGACAAATTTTAGAGGCAAATTATGATGAAACAATTACAGTTCCACTAAATTCAATATTACAAAAAAAATTTTTACAAAAAGGAATTTTATATTCTTTCTAAAAATTTTGTGAAATAAAAATTACAAGATTGTAAGAAGAAAATTGGATATGTTATGTGTATTGGGGATAATATAAATTTCTTTAAAAAAATTTAATTTTTAAAAGTTGAAAGGGGTTGTGGATTACATTTATATATTTTATGAAAATTCTTGTTAAATGTAAATTACCTAAATTCAAAACTAAAAAGTGTTCATATTTTTTTAATAGAATTTATCTAAATGGGAAAAATTTAAAGGCAGTCTTGCTAATAGTTTAACCATATCTTGATCCTTAATATTATTCCCAAAAAAGTGAATTACTGTTGGGAAAATTTTGGGCTGGTTTTTTTTAAATAAAAATTTGAATCAATTTTGGGGTTTCTTAAATGTTTAAGTACATAAATAAGTTAATAATAAAACATAGTTCTCTTAAATGTATATTTCTGTTTGTATAATCATATAAATCGATATTTCACTTATTTTAAAGTAACATGTCAGGTATTTTATATTAAAAGAATCCCCAAACTTATCTTGTATGATTTTCTTTAATATATAGTGTATTTATATTTATGAGTAACTTTTTCACAATATATGGTTGGAAATTATTGTTTGTCGAAATATTAAAAGAATGCTTCATTAACTTGTAATTAAAACCAAAAAGCAGTTTTCACATATAAAATAAACCAGTTATTACTATAGTTCTGTGCTATAGAAATGTCATTTATTTATTCAATCCATAATAAACTAATCATAATGTTTTCATTTATTTTTTTAAAAAACTTTTTGGGGATTTTATTGTTTTTATCTGTATGCATATATATATTTGTAATATTTAAAATTATTTATGCAGATATTTTTATATTGTTCTCCTACTTATGTAAATTTTAATTTGTCATCTAACTCTGCCTCAGTATATTATTTAAAAAATAAGGAAAAATGCTTCTTTTTCCTTAGATCATATGTAAAAAATTTTAATTATAAAATTAAAAGAAAAAATGTCTTAACTTCCGAAACAAAATGTCTGTTTTGTTTCATTGTATGATTTTTAATATTTTGTTGTTTAATGTATAAATTAAATTTATTATTATCCATGAATATAGATGAAATGCTGTTGGGATGTGTATAAGTATATTTATTTAAGAAATATGTTTTATGTTTATTATATTATAATTGTTGTTGTGAGCTACTTTTTTTTTTATAAAGTGAGGTATGAAAAAGTAAATTAACTATTTTGATTTGAAGAGCAAAGTAATTGTTCATTGTACAAACTATATTTTTGTTTACTAGGAAAATATTTAGGATTGATTTATTCTCTTGCCAAATCAAATCAGCTATTAATTTAGTTATATTTAATTTGCATTTTTTAAAAGCATGATTTTTTTCTACTGAAAATGTATGAAATTTAGTAATGCATTAATATATATATCCAGGTATTTTTGTGGAACAAATGTTGCATGTGTGTGCCTCATAGAAATATATTTGGAAAAAAAAGAACAAAATGTTTGTGTAATTTTTGATTTTGTAATATTCTTATATTAACTATTGCAGGTACTTTTTTTTTATGAGGAGGATATTTTAATCTAGCTTTTCAATGTTTATTATTTATTTTTTGTATTACTAAGTTAATTATTTATTAAAAATAATTAAAGGTAATTTGTTTGTTACTTTTTTTTACAAAATCTGATTGTATACTATAAGCATAATTAGTGGCACACAAAAGGGGGTAGCCCCGGGAGACCCCCATAGTCCTTGCCTTTTTTCCCCAATTGATTATAAACCTATGTATGTAGTGCGTAAAGTCTAATTAAGTATTTGTTATTAATAATTAATTGTATTAATTAAAGCTTTATTTATTCAATAATTTTTTACTGTTTCTTGTATCGACAAACTGTTTACTGTTTCTTGTATCGAAAATCAACAAAATCAAAAGAATATGTTGGGCGTGTTATTGGAGCATGATACAAAAATGGCAGACTTTCAACCTTGGAGCCCCTTCCCTCCCCGAAAAATTCCTGTGTGTGCCACTGAACATAATAAATTATTTCAATGAACATTTTTGATAGATATACTTATTTAAAAAAAAACATATTTGTTTTTTGCGATTTTGAAAAAAGATATATATATATAATAAATCTTGATATATATATAATAAATCTTGATATTAAACTCTTAGAGAAATTTCATGAAAAAAAAAATTATATGTAAATTTAATTTCTTGAAACATCACCTTATTTTTTTAAAATTCGATTTGAATCTATTTAAACTTGTAACATTTAAGTGGAAAGAGGATTGTTATAAATGTAATTTCTTATTTTTGTAGTTCATGTATGTATATATAATTAAAATGAATTTTTTGAAGGTTTTCTAAAGTAATCCTTATATTTGTTTTTTAAAAGTTGTTTTTAATTAAGAAAATATAGTGTTTCTTTAGTGTTAGAAAATTAGTGTTTTTCTATATAAAAAACAAGGGAAACACTTTAATTAAATATCATATTCTAATTTCAAAATATTCATTGAAGTTAATGCTATATTTTTGCTTTTAATCTGTAAGAAAAAAGAAAACTCTAATGTGGAAGATTTGTTACAATTCATTAAAAAATTTATATGATACATATAGGAAATAAGTTATATATTAAATGATAATAACACTTGTCATTGCCTCCTGATTTGTGCAGGCTCTTAGGTAATCAAATTAGTATAGAAATCAATGAAAGGAAATCCTCATAGTAATTAATGTAATGATTTTTTTTGTACATATGAGATGATTCAATTTTAATAAGAAATCATAATTTTAATAAATAATGAAGAATATCTAGAGAGGATAGGAGCAAACAGTCCTTCAATTTAACTCTAAATGAAAATGTCAACAGATATATGCTTGTATTTTAAATTAAATGCTTAGAGCCATATCAAAGTTGTACTTTGTGATACATGTACTATATAATATTAAAGTTATATATCACCATAGTGTTGAAACTCAGTTAAATATACACTCAATAGATTTTCTAACAAACATGTAGAGCATATTTAAATGTGGTGAAAACTCTTCATTATAGCTGTTAGGAATTGTATTGAAACATTATTTATCCCATATTCTGCTGCTGTTCAATGTAAATGGATTTCATGGAAATATTTTTTCTAATTGGATTTTCATACGTCTTTAAGAATCTGTTGGCTGTTGTCAAATCAATTGTCCATATTTTTACTCAAACTTAAAAGTAACTACAAGAATTGAAGTGAAAGAAAGAATAGTTTTGCTTCAAATGTTATATACATATATATTTAAAACGAATGACCCATTTTTGAAATATTGTCATATAAACATGTGTGTTTAAAATGAGATTTCACTGTTATGTTTTGAACAATTTATTTATGTTTGGTATTTTTGTGTTGTTGCAAGTGTCATAAGGTAATTTTATAAAATACTGTTTTATTTTTAGATTTTAAAAGTACTTGTTTTAATCAAAGTATTATTTGTACATGTAACATCTGGCTATTATATTATGCACTTGTTCTATTGTTGGCAATATTCTTATTTATGTTTTTGTTTATTTTATCACCTACTGGTGCTCTCTTTGTATTCTTTTATTGGTGCCATGTTTGTTGACTGTAAAATTGTTTGAAAAATTTTATGAACTGTTACACCTGTTGTCTCACTGTGATGTGGAAAGTTGTGCTTATGTTTTAATGTACTTAAAAAAGATTGTTCTTTTTTATGCTTCCATTAAAACTCTCATTCTGTTTGTAATAATAGTGATTTATAATGTGCAGCTAAGTGCTAGTCATAATATTTTTTGAGAAATACTCTCATTTTGTATTTAAAAAGATTTGTGTTTATTGTAGTTAGTTTCCTGAAAGTAACTAACTATTTAAAAGCTGGGGCCTTTAACCTGTTAACATTTTGTAGTGTTACGGTATTTTAAAGATAGTAAATCTATAGTGTTTAAAGTAAAACTATACAGTTTTTTAATGAAATCATATCTAGTTTGCATTTATTTGTTGATTTTAGTACTTACTAATTTGAAATAAATAATGTTTGATTTTTATTTGTGTGAGTAAATTATATATGTAATGACACACATAAATGTTGTATGGATTTCTACAACATGATTTTTTATTATATCGCAAATGTAGGAAGATTTACTAAATCTTGCATAAATTCAACTATAAAATTATATTTTGCTTTTTCGTACATAAACGATTGGTTTGCATGTGTTAGTCATTTTTTTAAAAAAAATCTATTGAATGTTATGAAAAATTAAACATGATATGAAAATATAATTATAATCAAATTCCTTTCCTTTGAAAATTCTTGACATCTGTATTCAATCACGTGAAAGCTCTAAGTAATTTCATATGTAATTGTAAAAAATGTATACATTATCAGCCAAAACACTAAGAAAACAATATCATCTCTCGTCATATAATCAGGTCTAATATAGTTACATTTTCTTACACATTTTAAAGGACTCAAAACATAATCTGTTAAAATCTTATTAAGAGAAAAGCATTGCTTGCTGTTTATGTAGACATACACTTATTTAAGAAAATGAAAAATGTTCTGTTTGTAAACAAGATTTTTTTTTCTAACTTTATATTATTATTAGCTTTCAATACTTTTAAGAATTGTTTGTGTTTTTGAATTTTACGCTATTATTCTCCATAAAATTGGAAACATTTTCTTTTAAGAACTGTAGAATTTTTAATCAAACCTAAGTCTGAACTGAAGTTCTTCCAAGAAAGGCATATTTTCTGATTTTACTTACTTTGTTTAAAAATAGTATTTTTATGCAGCATGGTGAGAAAAATGAAATTTATGTAAGGAGTACTATTTTCAATTTTTATTGATTTTATTCAGAAAATTTATTAAAAATTAATTAAATTCGGTATGAAATGATTTGAGCATTCACAAGACTATCAAAAACGATTTCAGATTTAGTTCATAAAATCATTTTGTTTGCAAAAGGATGAATTTGATATCCTTTGACAATTGGCTTAGATGTTTGTGGCTCTTCAGACTTCTGCCTTTATGTGTAATTAAAAAATTGCCTATGTTGAAATTGCTCTTTTTCATTTATAATTATCCATTAAAAATGTTTTACCTAAAAAATTCGTTTAAATTTGTTGGCACTAGAAGACAGCTATGAAACAACTGCCTAAAATAGAAACAGAAATATTTGATACATAGAATAGTTTGTTTGAAATGTAACATAATTAAAGAACTAGCATTTCTGTTCTCGCAATGTTTGTATCAACACGTTCGTGAGGGCAAACATTCTAATCCATGTATCTAATCAAAGGGAAGCCTTAGAAGTAACTTAACAAGCAATGATTTACAATTATACCTAAAACTGAAGAAAAAACTGGTTAATTGCCAGACGAAACAAACCTTTAAAAAGACCTTCTAGGTCACTGTTATGTTTTTTGTTGTTTATCAAATGCCAGCCTGTTGACTATTAGGTCATTAGACTTCTAGCTTTCCAATATTTTTCTACAGTAGATTTACAAACTCTGATCGCATGTTGCAACGATCTGAAAATTGAAACAAACAATATAATTTGTTTGGCTAATAGAAATTTTCATGGCCTCTAAAACAAATTCAAGTCTTAAGTTTATGTCTATCAATACGAAGTTGAGAATATATAAAACTTTAATCGGGCCAATTGCTCTGTATGGAAGTGGATGTTGAACCCTCAATAGAGCAGAGGAAAAAAAGTTGCTCCTTTTTGAAAGAAAAATCTTTGGGCCTATACTCAAGGGAACAATGAGTGGAGAATTCTTTACAATCATAAAATTTACAGGAAAAATGACGGAACTGACATTGTGAAAACTATACAAGATCACTTATCAGGTGGCTGAGCCATCTGTACAGATATGCCGATGCTTTTCCAACCAAAAAAGTAACTTTTTCTAAAATTTGAAGACGCAGAGGACGACCACCTACACGATGGTTAGACGATGTTGAAAGAACCTCATAATGAGAATCCTCTGATGGAAGGCCATCGTGACTGGTAAGGTCAACTAGAGGAGGATCAGCGAGTCAGGCCTGCCTTATGAATAAAATTATTTACAATAATAAATGCAGGTCATTCGTCAATGTGGCTGGCATTCATCTCTTGTACAGTGGGACATAAAATACAAACAGGTGAATTGACAATTTTAAAACGAAAAAGGTAAGCACAAAGGTAGTTATGCTCAGTCTAAAAGTGGTAGCTGCAGCTGAACGTGGAGCATCTGGAACACAATGGTGATCGCTACTGAGAACATTCCAGGTCTTGGAAGAGTTGATAACTGCATTGCGAAAGGGTTGCTTAAAGACACTATTTCTAGTTTTGATAAATGGAATGACAAATTTTTAATTCAATTTTCTGTAACATTGCACACCCCTTCTTTCCAAATAGTCTCTCGTTTCCCTCAATAGGCCGACTGGGTGGCGAAGTTGGTTTGTCGCTAGCCTTCTGCACCCAAGGTTGGGGGTTCGACCCCGGCCCAAGTCGGTGGATTCTCATGATGCAGAAAATCGACAGCGGCCATGTCGTATGATTATGCGGCATGCAAAAAAATCCCTTGGATTGGCCGCCCAAGCCAAATTCATAAATTCAATTTCGCATCGCCAGAGTTCAGTTGTCTCCCTCCTGGGGAGGAAACTGGGCGTCAAATGGTATCGCCTATATGGTGCCGAAATAAAAAGTGACACCAGCTCCTGGGGAATGAACTGGGTCTGCAAAGATAAAACATACTAATATGCTGCCCCATTAGGGGAAAAAAAAATTTCCCTCAATACCCCAGTGGGAGGCACTCGCTGGAAGGACATTTTTCGATGGATTCTGTTGCTGTTATAAGTTTTCAATGAAAAAGAAAAATTCCTCTTATTTTTTAAAGATAATTATTTCCTCAATCTTATTCTCAATGATATTTTTTTGTAATGTGTCTCAGCACCTTCGGAACAATTTAAATAGTATGAGATGATTAATTATCGTTTTTTTATTAATTATTGTGAACAATATTTTTTATTACTTTTTTTAAAAAAAAAGCTTTATTCATAGTTTTTTTTTATTTCAATCTAATGATTTTTACATTTTTTTTCAGTATCTGATTTTAATTACTTTTTAGAGAAATTTTTTTATTTGATCAAGGTCAGAAGCATTTAACATTTGCTTAAAAAGATGAAAATTTTATTTCCTTGAAACTATGAACTTCATTATTGGACAAGGTAAGTTTCTGATTTAAGTTTTTCAAATCTTTTTACTGTGAAAGTTTTTCTGCGTTATATTTTTAACAACAGATATATTATAATATTAATATGCAAGTTGAAGTTTTTGTTTTAGTGCAATGTAAAAGCATGTGTTAAAATATATACCCCCCCTCTTAATCTAAATAATTTTCTGACTTGTGTTATACATAATTCTACATTATAATCAATCTTTGTTTGTTTTTATCATGCAATACAATGTATGTTTATCATTTTATTTAAATAGTGTATTAAGTAATTATTATTGATTGAAAAAAAAAATAGTGTGACATATTGCACATAACTTGCTTATACTTTGCTTAAGATAGTTTTATGAAATGATTTTTTTATACAAACATTAAATAATTTATATCCTAAATAAAACCTTTTCGTGTTTTTAAATGATAGATTTAACATTAATAATTATTAAGTTCACTGCTTCTCATATTCATATTTTTTTAATATATATAATGAATAAATATTCTCAACCGTATTTATAACAACTAAATATATAGTGGCCCTCAAAAGTGTTTGTACACTTGCAATTTCCTATGAAATTTAACATTTTCAACTAATAAAAATTAATATATTCGGAATTGTAATTTTTTAATAATATCTGCAACTTGTTCTTATTGAAATAACGTATAATCAATTTTTAAAACATAGTATAACTAGTATTTTTAAAAATTAATCAAAAACTGCTAAAAAAATTATACCACAAAAGTCTCTTCGTACACTTAAAAAAACTCTACACATATCTTTAAATATTGTTCTTCTTTCTTAATGATATCTTTTAGCGGCCACAACAACTTTTAAAAGCTTTGGTAAAGATTTCATCATTTTTTTTTAAATTTCTGCACCGATGTTTCTCCAGTCTTCTGTAATTATTGTTTATATACGTCATGTTTTCTTGCTTAAATTTAAATATGCTCTACTAGACTTAAATCAGGTGATTTAGGAGGTGTTTTCGGAATTTGGGAACAGTTATAGTGACACCAATGGCGTACATTGAGAGCAGTGTGCTTTCGGTCTTTATCTTGTTGAAAAATGAAGTCGTACCCAATACCCAAATTTTAGGCAGATAATTTCAAATTGTTCTTTAAAATATTTAAATGTGTGTGTACCTCATGATTCAAAATACAACAAAAAATACCAAATTACCAAATCGTGACGCCGATTTACAGCCGCGCAAGAACACCTCCACCTCCATGCTTCACTATTCCAACTAAATTCTTGGGGATTCTTCATTTTTTCTTCTCCATACACCCATCGAAACTTAAATGTTGAATTTGCTATCATACCAACCAATTTGCTGTCAATGTTGAATTTTTCTGAAACTTAATCCCAAATTCTGAAAACATCTCCTAAATCACATGACTTGTCTAGTAGAACATATTTGATGTGAATTAGAATTTAAAGTAAGAAGACATGACATATAAAAACAAAATGTGAAGTAAAAATATAATAACAGAAGACGTAAGGAACATCGATACAGAAAGTACAAAAAAACTGATGAAATCTCTACGAAGGCGTTTAAAAGTTGCTGTGGGCACTAAACGATATACTACTAAATTAAAAAAGAAATACAATACTTTATATATATATATATATACGAGGGTTGGGGCATAAGTCATGGCAACTATTTTTTTTCTTGAAGGTATGTGAACGGATCACAAACGTATATGTGTCGTGTGGAAGTTCTGCAGGCATAGTGTGTATGCAGAACAACAGTTGGATCTGATAGCTGGTAGTAGCGCAGCGAGGGCTGTGAAATTACAGTTGGTGAGTGTCTTGTGAGATGGAAGTAACTCGTGTTGAGCAGCGCGCTTACATCAAAATAGCCGTTCTCCAAAGGAGAAATTCGCCCTGTAACTTTGATTTCATTCCCAAGATTAAGGAACTAATTCGTGGTAGACTGTTTTGCAACACGAGAGGACATTGCTAATGCTGTCCGCCAATAGGTGACCCGATTCACACATAGTTCGGCAAATGCTGAGGCTGGTGGTATTTTGCGTCTCCCACATCGTTGGCAGGGTGTGGTGACAGTAGCAGGGGACTACATTGAGGGTCTTTAGGCCCAGGTTTGTTATGTGTTAACTTTATGTGTACTGTGTTGTTCTTTTCTGCACAGTGAAGGCTATATTGCGCTGTATATATATACTACCGTAATAAATTAGTGTGTTACGATATTTCATTGCTATTCATTTTCCACACATGTAGTTAACACCTTGTCCTTTCTTCTGCATATGTCACATTTTCCAACCGGACTGGTATCTTCAAGAAAAAAAAATAGTTGTCATGACTTTTGCCCCAACCCTCGTATATATATATATAAAGCTATGTATACTTTTTTAAGTGTACGAAGACTCTTGTTGCGTATTTTTTTTTTCTTCAAAATAATAGTTACACTATGCTTTAAAAATTTTGAGTAAGTTATTTCAATAAGAACAAGTTGCAGCAATTATTTTTAAAAAACTACAATTCCGATATATTTACTGGTTGAAAACATGAAATTTTACAAGTGAAGAACACTTTAGAACAGTGATCCGCAACCCCCTGTCCGTGGATGAAATAGTGCTGGGTCGCCTAAAGAACATTAAACTATTGCCATTTTATTTAAAGTGGTGCATTTCTCTCGGATTTGCCCAACTTTCCACAGAAATCACTTTATATTCCACCTTAAATCACTTATTCAGTTTGGGTGTAACTATATTTTATTCTGAAGGCATATTTAAATGTAACTAAATTAAAATTGTTAAATAAAAACAATCTAAAATATAAACAACCAACGTGTCCCACCCTCAGTGGGCCGCGGTAAAATTATCAAACGTTGACCGGTTCGCAGTGATAAAAAGGTTGCGGAGCACTGCTTTAAAGGGCCACTTACTTTGTTCATAATGTTATGAATATAAATTTTTTTGAAATTTTATGAAAATGTCACAAGTATCATTGACATTTGCCCTAAAATATGCAATTTCATGGAAAATAATGATAGAGATGAGTTTCTAGAAAATTCCAAGAATTAGCGAATTGCATAGCGATGCATCCACATATCTCGATCAAATGAGGAACAGTAGAGTGTAATTCTTATACGTATGTATGAAATATGTTTGGGGTGCATAATTATGTTATGAATTCCATTAAGTTTGAAAATCTCAAACTCGAATAATTGCGTTTCTTGTGTAAGGAAAAGGTAAATAAATAAGACGTAAAAGTTTTTTTTATTTTTTATAATTGAACAAAATAACAATTTTATATAATCCTTATAAAACATAACATTTTTAGAATAACATGATTTTCACTTTTTTTTAACGATGCAAGGATTTTTTCGAACATGAGCTGCAAAGTGTTTCTGAGTTCCAAATCCTTCTCTCAGCAATCTATACCAGCCATCGATTTTCTGTAAGGAAAAAAAGATTTGGAAAAATTAAAACGATATCAGAACGGAAAGAAAATTCAAAATTAATGCATTTTATTCGTAAGCAGGGGCATGGAATATATATATTACGCTCTATAAATATGACAGCTTAAAAAAAAACAGGTAGTGAATATTAGACTTTTATGTTTTTGTTTTGGTCATTCATAATTTGCTATTGCTTTTTTGTTGCCAGAATCATAAATGTCATTATCAACATGTATCACATTTGCGAAAATTTTTTACTTCGTTCTTGTTCATTTTGTGACTTTTTAACGTTTTTCATTCAACAAAATGAAGTACAATTAATGAACAACCTGGAGATATTCGTGGAACATTAATTATAAAGTAGAATATTAAAATATAGTGCATAATTTACAACAAAAAGTTTGTGTTTCGTGATATTTTTAAATAAAAATGTAGTTGTGATAGCAGAACAATGTAAAATTATCAGATTTCTCATTTCCTGCTCTCATTGTTATCCTGTAGATTTAAATTTTTGTTGAAATATATTACGATGAATTAATATAGACAGGAACGAATATATGTATTTTTTTTATCTTATAAAAATTTTAAATCTCCAACTTGGAAAAAATTATATTTATATGAAAATATGTGGTTTTAAAAATTAGAAATCAACCAAAAAAATATATTTGTTTTTCGTTAAAAGATGTAAAAACAGAACTAGAAAAAAATTACCGTCAAATGAAGAAACTCGTTAATTATTACCGTTTGTTATAATGCTTCGAAAAATAGGTAACTATTAATTCAATCATTATATACAAAAGGAGATCAAATTTTCTATTATCAAAACTCAAATTTATTAAAATTATTCTTAATACTCTTAGATTTGAAAAAATGCTTTAGGATTTTATAGATGGAAAATATTTCAGGAATATTTAAATTGGGGCTAAAGTATTCTATTAAGAATTCCTTTGAGAAAAAAAAATTTAGATTTCTTTAACGTTTCAAAGATATATAAAAAGTTTTTTTAATAAAAATTTCTGTTTAGACTAACAGATAAATTGAAATAAAATTTTTAAAGTGTTTTTCAATCTATTTCTTGATTAGTTATGATTTATTTCAGAAATGGAATTTTTTTAAAAAATGATCGAACACAGTAAACAAATTCAAATTATTCCAAATTTTTTTTACTACGCAGTCTTCAAAAACAGTCTCAACTTTTTTTTTTCTTCTAATTTAGCTTTTTTTCTGTGATTCGGAAGGAAAATCATCTAACGGTTTCAATGTTGCAGTACAGTTAGATTTGGATACTATTGAAAATTATCATTTAATAAAGTTCTTGAAAGACATAAAACTTATTGAGAAATGAAACCCTTCCACGTTAAGCCTTTCGCCAAATCTACTATACAGATGATGTATTGTACGGTAAGTAATGAATTGCATTGTATATTTTATAATAGAATCCTAATTATCTCTTTTAAACAAAAACTTTGAAATTAAATGACGAAAAGGTCAAATATATAATAGAACGCTATAAAACCCTATTAAAAGCATGCTTTCCGATAATAATTTGGATAATTATTCCGCAATCTGACTTGGGAAAATCTTGCTGTTTTTTCAGTAAAAAACATACGAATGGCAAAAATGAAATATTTTCTGGATCAGTTTTTTATTATAACTTAATTAGGTAATGAATTTTAAGAACTAATATAAATTGATTTTTGTTTGCTTTTCACGATTTTAAATTAATTTAAAAAATAATAAGCAGTAGACCTTAAAATAAACGAATGACCTATCGCGAAGTAACCTTGAAAAGGCACGGTATTCACCAAAGATAAAAAAAAAATTTCGAACGTGTTTGTGAATATAAATAATAAGGTTATTTTGAATGGCTTTCTCTTCACTGATTGGTTTTTCTTAGAAATAAAAATCGAAATTTAATCAAGAGAGACGAGATAAAAATACTTATTTTTTTTAATCATACTATCTTTTAAGAAAAGCGATATTAAAATGGTAATATCCTTTACTTTAAGCCTGTTTTCGCTGATTGTTGAAGAATAGTACCGAAATTCGGAATATTCTGTTCGAACACAAAAAATGTTCTAACACTAATTTTCTTATTCTGATTTAACTGTTATGCTGACGGCACTAAAAAATTTGAATAAACCCATTTATTGTTTTATCTCTCTATATATATAATAAAGGAGAAAAGCGACTCACACACACTCATCACGATATTTCCAGAAGTATTAGACCTACAGACTTGAAATTTGGCTGGCACACTCCTTTCATACAGAAAGATCCGCTAAACACCCGCTGTCCATTTTACGAAATCGAACCCTAAAAGGTTGTGAGGAGGGGGGAGAGGAGTTACGGGGCGTTAAATATAAATATTCCCATTTTTGAACTATTATACCTACAGAAGTGAAGGCAAGTATGTATAATTTGTTGTAGTATATTTTCGGGAAAACTGCTCCTAGTGGGGAAATTGCAGGTCGAATAGATAAAAATTTTAGTTTTTTAAGTACAGACCAGGGGTGGCGAACCCTGCCATCAATGGCAGCGTCACAATTTTCAGCCAGTGATCAAAAAGGTTTGATTTTATTTCAAAAAGAATATTACGAACAAAAACCAGGAAAAAAGGGGGGGCCGTTTTTTTCCCCAGTAGGGCCCAAAAGGGGTTGACCGTTCCCCATATATATGATGCAAAATTTTTCTACGTTTGATATCAATTTCGCGAAAACTGCATTTTTTTAAGTTTGTGTTATATTTAGATTTTATTGTTATTTAAATAGCTAGTTAACAAAAGAACAAAAAGTGCAAGATAATACGTGTAACAGAAAATTTCAAATTTTATTCTAGAAACATTGAGATTAAAAGACGACAAAGAGGGCGAATGTTTTGTTCTGAAAGGGTTTTAAAACTTTCGTAAAACGGCTTTTTGAGACAAATTAAAAATCCGAAAAAAGGAATTTTAAAGAAAAAACCAATTGTTTCGAAATTTTATAGTAGGGGACTCATAATTCATTCTACTAAAAGAACATCCTTTTTAATTAATTTTTGTCATCCACAATCACAGACAGGTTTTTAAATTTTTAATCGATTGCAAAAACTTTTAAATACTGTGAAAAAATTTGTTTTTTTGTAAAAAAAAGAGTTTTTTTAGTTTTTATTTTTCCTTTAATCGTAAAAAATTATTTGACGGCACGTTCGTATTCTTTAAAAATTTTTAAAAAGGGGTTGCCCCCAAAAGGGTTCGTCCCCCCGTAATAGACCAAGAGGGCGAACCTTTAGGGAAAAAAAACCCTTTTTCAAAGAAGTGATTAATGAGGTATAGAAGTATCAAAATGATTTTGATTTGGATTTTGGAAAAAATAATAAAACCTCAACCTTTTATTTTTTACAAAAAAATATTTTTTTGTACTGTATTTTTAAAATGTTTTAGATATATTTAATTCAAATTAAAATTATGTGACTTTTTGGATTGAATGGCAAAAACTTTTTTAAAGTTTTTTTGTTATTTTTAGTGAATGCATGAAAAATTTGGGGTCATCTGCCAAATGATTTCTTTTAGCAACTAATTATTTTTTTCCTTTTTTAAAAAGGGGGTTTTTGGTTTTTTTCAGAATGTCGTTTTAAAGACAACTTTCCCCATACCCTGTTATACTTACTATCTTGCACTTTTGTTCTTTTCTGAACAGCCATATTAAATAACATTTAAAAAATAGAAAAATTTTATACAAATAAACTTTAAAAATACAGTTGTGTCAACGAAATTAACTTCAGGTAGAAAATTTTTTGATTATAACTTAGCCCACGACGTAACAAGGCAAGACAATCAAAAGTTTTTTCCCGACGCCCCGCGACCGATCACTCGGTTTGTCCGTAAAAATTTCATTGAAACTTTGCTTTTTGAAAAAATGCAAACCTTTTGATCACGGGCGGCCTCATTGGGTCGCGGCCATTGATGGCACGCGTCCCCTTTCCCCCCCTTTACAACCTATAATACCAAATTTGGTATACGCATGTTTCTTTTGTTGAGTTGAAATTAGCTACGCGCGGGTCTGACAGAAATCGATTCTCAAAGGAATTTTTGGGCATGTTGAAAAAAAAATTTTTTCGTTTTTATACTATTAGACTTAAAACTTGAAATTTGGCAAGTATGTTTGATTTGTTGTGTAGAGATCCACTAAAAATGAGTTTTGCGGGAATCCACTTTGGAGGAAGGGGCAGGAGTTAGAGGAATTTACTTTAATTTTTGAAACAAATTGTCCTTTTAAATCAAGAGATATTATAAGAATGTTTCTTTGTAAAAGAACGCTTGATGCTAGGGGTTTAAGATATCAAAAATTTTCCCCTGTATTATATATGGCGGTGTGATATCTTATGAACAGTACCAAAATCACGCGAGGACGATCGTTTTGGCGGATCGGTTGTACTGGTTCGGGAACGGAAGGTACTAAACGAACCTTCCCTCCTTCAGGGACCCCCGGGAAAGGAACCCACCATTCACGCCGCCGCGCGTGGCGCCATCTATCCACCGCAACAGCAACCAAACCGTCAAACATTGACCCAAATAAGCCGTTACTTCAGTCGTCTCCACAAATGATGCAACAAATGTAAAAAATACCTTTCACGCACGAATGACGCAACCTACCGTGACGCAACGCTCTGCTCGCCACGAATAGGGGATGTTGTTCGCCATTCGCCAAAACACGGCAGAGGAGTATGTGGCGCGGATATTTTTTGAACAGTACCAACACCCGGAGGACGTCGTTTTGGCGTGATCGGTTAAGCCGGGGCCCGGAACGGCCCGAAGAACCTTCCCTCCATATATATTATATATATATATATATATATATATATATATATTTCATACATCGTGAAATACCCAGCGAAGCGAAGGGGTAATGGCTAATATACTATATTCTATATTTCATCCCCTGTACTTGAATGCGAGATATTTTTATTTTGATATGTTCAGTGGGGAAAAAAACTGCATTTTGAGTGAAATACCTAAACAAGTTTGAAGACAAATGGTTATAACCAGACGGACTTATATTAATATTGAAGCATTTTTCCCGCTAAAAATTGTTTCAAATTTAAGGTGCTTTTTTAAAAACTTTAAATAACCTAAAATATTAGGCTGTCGCGGTTCGATCGGCTTAAGGATGCCATCGACCGATCGAAGCTGGTTTCAAAGAGCCAGATCCGAATTTGGAACATATTTCCTATGGGAAAATTGTTCCATTTTTCACGTAAAAACGTGACGTTGTGACACATGCGCTTGAACCATTCCAAAAACTAACTGTTTATCTCTTAAACACAAAACACACCCATTAAGCACTGCGATAATAGATGGCGTGTTATGAAACACAGAGAAAAAAGAAATGGATTGACTAATACATAAATGAATATTAAACCCCAAAGAAAGGGTTCCAACCCAAATGACCTTGGGATTTTGGAAAACATTATAAATTCGGCCCGCACATAAAAATATGTACCTTTATATCAGATTTGGAAACAAAAAAACATTTAATGGAGTGAAAACTTAAAACAGAATGAATTATTATTGTTTTCATTATTGTTCACGTACACAGACATATAGAAAATAATGTTTATTAAAATAATAACCAAAGATAAAATTTTTTAAAATGTCACACTTGCCTTTTTCTTTGAAAAACGGTGCCCTATTAAATTTGATCTTTCGTTACCATTGTTAAAATTTTGAATGCTGTCTTTCCCAAACAAAGTATATACATTGTTTGTCCTGAATTTTTTTTTTAAAACCAAAAAAATCTCCCGACTGCCTTTGCTTTTGGGACCCCAAACAGAAAAGGAGGAAAACGAAAGTCAAACACACAGAGAATCATAATCCATAGTAAAGAATATGCATAATACAATTGAGATTAATTAAAAAGAAATTTACTAAGAAAAAATCAAATGAAACTGTTTAATAAAATAAACTATTTTAACTAAAGGATATTTCTATTATCAAAAAGGGGATTTATTTTAAAACAAGAATAGGTAACAGGCAAATACATTGTAGATATATATATATATAATGAAAAAACTTTTAAAAATCTGATATTTAAAATTTTTTTAAAAAGAATCGGCGGCCCGCAATTTACGTAATGGAGGACCGCGTGTTGGACACCCCTGCTCTAAAAAGGATGGCTTAATTAGAATATAATATTAATGTTCAAAATAATCGGAATATTTTTTCTGATTTTGAGTCCTATTCTTTAACGATATGAGAAGTCTGCCTTAACTAGATGCTCATTTAAGAAAATGATCTTTAGATAAAGAAGAGGTACACGACCCCAATCGATTATTTTATTATGTCGCAGTTAGAAGCAATATGAAGGTTATTTTACGCTCACTAGGAGCCAGAATGATCTTTTCCTCCCTCCGAAAAATGTGCTGTCTTTAGTAAGCAAGAATAATCCGGCAGACATATCTCTATTTTAGACCCTTCTCATTTTCAATCCATTCCTTCTGGGATATACGAAGTTTTGTCTCGATCGCAAAGTATGCTTTTTCGTAATTTAATGAATATTTGGCGAAGACCCCTCTCCCAAAAAAATATGGTCCTTGCGCACAGTGGCTTATACCAGAGGGAGTTCAAATGCCCCTTCCCTCATAGACCGATTTTAAATTTTTACCATTGAGTTAACCCTTTGGCGTTTTCGCCTACATTTTTTTCAATTCCCACTATTATATATATATAACTCAACTCTCTATATATTTATTTATTTATCATGGTGGAATTTCCAATCGTTAATAAAATACATTTTAAATACACGATTATTTTGGATGACAATACAGATTTAATTATAATTAAAAAAAATTAATTGATTAAAACTAATTATTTAAAGAATTACAAATACAGCCATGTTGACATCATTTTTGGCGACTTAGCTACCCTTTTGGCGACTTGGTCAAAACTTGAAAATGTTTTTTTTTTCCCTCACGTTTAAAAGTATTCAGTTGAACTGAAATTTTATATACACGATTGTTTTGGATGAAAATGCGACACTTTAATGATAATGAATAAAAATGAATTACCACTTAATGTTGTGATTCTGTCGTGTTTTTCATATTTATATATTAATTGTAACTATTTAATAAAAAGTAGCTAAAATAATTTTTTCTTTGATCTAAGTATGAATTGACTTAATTTTTTTATATATATTACTTATTTAGATTGTACCCCACACACACAACCCCACAACAGAGGTATGTATATGCCACTGATGTTGGACGATGCAAAAACCCTTTGGCTTGACGCATTTGGCATCCTTTTATAGTGAAAAATTGGGACATTACTTATGAAGATACCCAGTGGCTGAGTGGTTAATGCGTCAGGCTTCCTCGCCCCAGGTCCGAGGTTAAAAACCCCGAGGGGGGAAGGGAAACCCCCTTTTCACCCCTTCAGGGATTGATAAAAGCCCGTTTGGGCGGGGGAATTAAAAATGGGGTTTCGCGTCGACTGACCACCTGACCGGAAATCTACAATCCCCTGGCCCAAGGTCGCGCACTGAGTTGGGCCAGTGGGCCTTGGCCCCGGGGGCCTGCGCACTGTTAATTTTTGAAGGTAAAATTTAATAATGATGGAAAACCCATCAGGGATATGGATTATACTTTTCTTAAAAATTTTAGCTTCTACTTTTAGCGAAGTTTCTTCTGCGTTTGTGGAATCTTTAGCTACTTTTGCAGGTGTATCTGGTGAGATTTGGCAACCATGGTAAACTGGAGGTATAACACTCCAATTTGTGGATATTGCTGTGTGTTGCCAGTTTATTCTTCCTTTTTCATGAAGTGGGATGGAAATGTAAGTAGAGATGTAAATAAATGACAAAAAACAGTGGTGGCCAAAATGGACACTTTTGGAAATTTTAGTTTTTTACATTTGTATGTATGTAGAAAATGTTACGTTTCACAAAATACAAAGTCGTATATATAATTTTATACTGAATTCAATACAAGAAATAAAATTCAAATATTTTCCGTATAAAAAAAGTTAAATTGCAATAATTGTCGATATACATTAGATACTGATGACAGCAGTGAGTTATCAGTATTTAACAGGGTAGCCTTTATTTTTTTTATTACAGCTTCATATGGATGTTCCATTGAGCTGACGATAGCTTTAAGCTCTCTTCCTGCGTAATTACATGATGCCAGGAGACAATTATAGCCTCAATTAGTTTCTAAACGGTGCCTCAAGTTTTCGATAGGATTAAGGTCAGGATTGTTCCCAGATCAGGACAACAATTCAATGCTCTTCATACTAAACTATACTTTTGATAATTTTGCTGTGTAGCAGGGAGCAGAATCTTGGTGGAAAATAATGAAGCATTGCTGGGAAAGAAATCTCTGGTGGAAGTTTGAGTTCTAGAATAGTAGCAATGTATTTTCTGGCATTCAATGTCCCATCGATGATATGAAAAAGGGAAACCATCTGCTGACATAAAAAAAACATGAAACTCTCTTTTTCCCATTCCAGGGGTGTGAACCAGTGGCAAGTGCCATAATGGCAAGACACAATATTTTTCACCCCAGCAACCAAAATGGTTTCATTTTTTTTCCCAAAATAACAAGGTTAAAATGAAGTAATGAACAACGCGGCCGGGGAGCAAAACCCTTTTTGGGGTTTTTCCGCCTTAGGTGGGGATAAGTTGCTTATGATGAAAAAAAATTTGTCTACGCATAGCATAGTCAATTTTTGTAAAACTACTGAATTTTCAAGTTTATTTTGTTTATTTAGATTTTATCTGGTTTAACATGGCTTTCCAAAAAAAAGAACAAAAAATGCAAGATAGTAAGGTGTAACAAAGAATTTCAAACTTGGTGAATCTGGAAATAAGGCATTATATTAGTAAAGACGACGCAGGTTTTTTTATGGGGGGAAATGGTATGCAGAACATCATCTGTAAAGGCATTCTAAAACAAATCTTCTTTAAAAAAAAGGAAACCCAAAGAAAAAATCATTAATTGTTTAGAAACCATTTGGAAGATGACTTCAATATTCAGCATGCATTCTACTAAAAGCAACATCTCTTACTATCTTACTATTATTTATCATCCAATCTGCAACAACAGAAGTCACACTAATGTTCGAATTACACATATAACTAAAACATTAACAACTATACAGTACAAAACATATTTTTCAGTAGTAAATAACGAGTTGAGTTGTTAGTATTTAGTTTTATTATTTTTCCACTAATCACAAGTCAAAATTATTTGACGGTACGTCTATACCTCATTAAACACTTCTTTGGAAAAAATGGCATGTTGATCCATAAAGATTCGCAACCCCTGTCCTATTCTATGTACACCTTACATATATTTTCGCTCATTTAAACTCAATATCGATATCTTAGTTTCATCGCTTCATATACCTTCTTGCCACTGATCATCTGTGTTCCTTTGCCCACTGTACTCGTTTTTTCGTGGAATTCTATCTTAGTCCAGCATGTGTTAATCTTCTTCCGGTTGTTCTTGAACTGACAGAAACAGCAGCAGCATTCAGATCTCTTTTGATGGCCATTGATGACATTCTTCTATCTTGGAGACATAGTCTCTTTATTCTTGTGTCATCAACAGATGTAGTGCACCGTTTTCGGATTCCAGATGTAGTCACTGAACCACTTACCTGTCTTGTGCAATTTCAACAGAGGAAAGACTACTTCTCGTAATATAATGTTCTTATATTTCTTTCTAGGTGTCAAATCTATTCTTTTATTTGATGTAATTACTTCTTGACCAAATATTGCTGCTAGCCTGGCCAGGAAACAGTCCTGACATTAATCCTATCGAAAACTTGTGGCACCGTTTGAAAACTCTTGCCCGAACGAGGCGCCTATCAAATAAAAGGCTAATTGAGGCTATAATTGTTTCCTAGCATCATATAATAACGAAGGAAGAGCATAAAACTATCCTCAGCTCAATGAAACATTGATATGAAGCTGTAATAAACAAGTAATATATAAATATAAAAAAAAATTAAGTCAATTTCTCTACTTAGATCAACAAAGAAAAATTTTATTTTAGCTACTTTTTATTAAATAGTTACAATTAATATAAATATGTATATACATATGACAGAATGACAACATTATAAGTGGTAATTAATTTTTATTAATTATCATTAAAGTATTGTATTGTCATCCAAAACAATCGTGTATTTACAATTTCAGTTCAACTGAATGCGTGAGGAAAAAAAAACCTTTTCAAGTTTTGACACGTCGCAAACGTGACTGTGTGTATTTGTAATTCTTTAAATAATTAGTTTTAATCAATTAATTTTTATTAAATTATTGTATTGTCATTCAAAATAGTCATGTATATAAAATTTCACTAATTCAGGCTTTAAAATGTATTTTTTTAACGGGTTGAAATTCCACCAAGATAAAATAAATAAATATATAGAGAGTGGGCAATAGTAGGAATTGGAATAAAGGCTACTTCACCAAGCACTGATAACTCACTGCTATCATCAGTATCTAATGCATATCGATAATTATTTCAGATTAAATTTTTTTTTATATTGAATTCGTTATTAAATTCTCTTTAAAATGATACATATGACTCTGCGATGTCGTCCTTGTCACTTGATCGTGGCTTAAAATTACGAGATCCGTCACCAATAGCCCTCGTGTGACGTTAAAAATCACTCACCTCGGTTACTAAACTTTAGGTTGCATAGCCCTGGTAGGTTAGCGGTAAATAGGGATGTTAGACAGGAATAAGCCGTTGGAAAATGTTCACTAACTCGTACATGACCAAGTCAACACCGAAGATAACACCTTACTCTTCATAACCACAACATGGGGATCCTGAACCTCGACAGATGTATAAAACGTAACAGGCTCCTCTACATAAGAAACGCGGCTAAACTGCAGAAGCATGACAGGTCATAATCACTCAATTACCATTGAGTTGAGTCAGTAGCGCACACAGAAATTTTTCAAGGGTGGGGATCCGAGGTCGAAAGTTCACCATTCTTGTATCATGCTATTTTTTGATTTTGTCGATTTTCGGGAACAAAACAGTAAAAACAAATTATTGAATAAATAATTAGCATGAATTAATAAATTAATCTAATAACAAATATTTAATAAATTTTTACATACTATATACTTAGAATTATAATCAATCGGGAAAAAAAATCAAGGGCTTTGGGGGTCGGACCCTAGGACACTCCGTTGTGTGCGCCACTGAGTTGAGTTCATATTAACGTCACACTGCAACGGATTTTGTAATTTTGAACTACAGTCGTGATGACGACCCCCCTCCTTCTTCAAACTACTACTCTACGCCAGTGAGTTGACTTTAAGCCTCGCCAGATTAAATGTGCATCAACCCCCTCTACACAGCGGGTCTTCGGAGACGCTAGGACTCCTCATGGAATACCGAACACGAGTTCATCATGACCATAACCACTCAGCTATAGTCGGCCTTATCTTTAAGGCCTCATAGGACTCTTAAATTGTAAATTTTTCAACTTTTTGAAAAATATATATTTTACAGCCTTAATATTTCTGAGCATTTTGGTACCAAAATTGTGTTGATACTATGAAAACTTCCAAAGTTATGGAGAAATAAGTAGTGAAATGAAAACCCTATCTCTTTCTTATCTTTAACTTCACTTTTCGCAAAACAAAAATTTTTAGCTTCCGCGCAGGATTTCTCAGAAAATATTTATGGTATCAATTTGAAATTTTATGCACGTGTTCAAAATAAGGCTCTTGATAACTTATACATCAATTTTCAAAACAAAATTTTATAGAATCTTTTTTATTTGAATTTTAATTAATTTATTTTTTAAAATTTTCGTTATAATTGTATTTAAAAAAAAATATTTTTTTCTCTAAATTTCTTAAGAGTGAGTATAACTTCAAAAGTGAACATTTTTATAAACCAAGTAAAATTAAGTTTGTACATTTTGATCAATTTTGTACTTCAGAATACTGCGCGGTGTAAAATACTAATTTTCATACTTTTGAAAGATTGTCCAATTTTTATTTCTTTATAACTTTTTAAATTTCTTCTCAAATTCTCTGAAATTTTTAGAAATAATGTATATATATGTATGATTATCTTCTGGTAAAAATTTCAAATTATTGTTTCGTTTTATTGCTAAGTTACATCGGTTTGAAGAAGGATGTCTTTTTCGAGTGCACGGATATCTGTTAAGGTATCCGACTACGTTCGGAATCGTTATTTTGCAAAAGCGCATAAATGGATAATTTTCATGATATTTAGTGTCACTTAGATTAGAATACATGTCCAAAATTGTTTTAAGGACATTTTGACAAAAAAAAATTATTTAAATACAATATTTTAGCAAAAAGTTAACTTAGAATAATCTATTTTCAAAATATTCTCCTTTTGTGAAAAATGCTTCTATTATAATAACATTTTGCTTGTCTATAGCTCAGACCTCTGTACAGAGGCTCAACTAGAATTTTTGAAATATATAACTTAGAAGTGGGTTTATCCATATTTTACGACAACAAAAGGGAACAATTTTAAGAATAATGTGAATTTTTCAAAAATTCTAGTTGAGCCTCTGTAAAGATGTCTGATCTATATACAGGCAAAATATTATTATAATAGAAGCATTTTTCACAAAAGGAGAACATTTTGAAAAAAAGATTGTTCTAAGTTAATTTTTTGCCAAAATATTGTATTTAAATAATTTTTTTGTCAAAATGTCCTTAAAATAATTTTATGTATGTATTCTAATCTGAGTGACACTAAATATCATGAAAATTATCCATTTATGCACTTTTTAAAATCATGGTTCCGAACGTAGTCAGATACCTTAAGAGGCCTGTGAGCTCTTAATTTAGTTTATTAAACGTTTTTCTACTGCTTATTAAGCCAACCACTCAATTCACCTCATCATTTTGAAACGAGGCAGATGACACGCCTTGATTGGCCCTCCTTTCCCCTTTAAAGCCCCCCATTCGAGCGA
>BMAV01010618.1:0-13723 GCA_019973955.1 Trichonephila inaurata madagascariensis | reverse complement strand
ATTTTTGTTTACATTTTTCGCCATTCAAAGGGGTGGCCCAGTTTCAACGATTATTTAAAAATAGGTTTTAAGGGCTTCTAATTACCCTAGGGGTTTAAAAGGGTAAAGTATTTCTAGAAAGGTTAAAATCTATACAATCTGAAAACGTAAAAATCTCAAATTGTCAAAAAAATAAGATTTTAGCTTTCCAACTGCCCTTACAGTATTTTGCGACTGTTTGTATCAATAATGAAATATCAGGTTTAAAAACAAATTTACAAGTATTTAAAAAGTTCAAAAAACTAGTAAAGCAGATCCTTTCTTAATTAGTTTTTGAGTGAATTTTTATTATAATCAAATAAATGAAAGAATTGATCGCTCTTTCTCCCCTGCCTTTCTCTTTCTGTCACATTCCACGGAAATAACTTCAAACAAACCGCTACACAACAATCTTCAATTCACATGCTAAAATATCTCCGCATTTAACATCTTAAGCAATGTTCATGATCAAGATATTCGGTGTTCTTGCTTACTAGTACATGAACTTAAATTACAATTAAAGGAATATTATGTTGCTACATCTGCCTTGATTACGTGAAGGCACGCGAAATAATTTTCCTCCGAGTTATCAGCCTTCTCCATCGCTGCACGTTTATTAAAGAGATTGGAAAACAGAATATCTGAAGGTTATGAATAATGTATATTCCAATAAATATTCCATGTTCCAACGAGTCAGAAAGAGGCAAACTAATTGCGGAGTTATTTAATATTTCCCCCTAAGAGAATGTGAATCTGATAAACACTGAAATGATAATTACTTAATTATTTGAAGCATACTTGAATGAAAAATTGTTTTACTCTTTTCTTAATGTATTGAGAAACAAATGTATTGCTTATATATTCATAATTTGTAAAATGTGTAAGGTGTTTTAAAAAATATACAATAATAAATTTTAGTTTATATAGTAGAGCACATCACAATAAATATTATTTCTGTAAAATTCATGCAAGTGAGACATTGAAGAAAAAATACAAAATAGTTCAAAATAAACGAAAGGGGGAAACAAAAAAAAGGAAAAAGGGGGAAACGAAAGAGGGAAAAACTATTTTCACATCATTCTGTAAGAAAAGAATGATATGAAAATAGTTTTTTGCAACATTATTTATAAAAACTATTCAGAACTGCATCAAAACCAACATTTGATGGCTATCATTTTTCACGATTCAGTTAATAGTAAGATGCGAGCAGTTTAACGTGGTACGAATGTTTAATTTTAATCTTCGCCTTGTCAGTCCACAGTCATGCCATGCACACAAACGATTGGTGCAAAAAGGAATTTTCCATCCATTGGCCACCCCATCCAAATTTTTTTTTTCCTACCTTTTCATTTCGGAGAAAGGGTCCCCAAATCCCTCTTCTAGGGGGGAAAAGCTTTTTTTGCTTTAAGGGTTTTCGAATAGTGGGTATGGTTTTTTTCCCGACTTTACTGAAATTAAAATTTGATCCCAGTTTTACTAACTTCATTTAAAAATTTTCCTTTTTGTGGCAATCTCTTTTAAGGTGGGGGGTTCGACCGGGCCCTGGAATAATTATTGAGAATCCTGTAGACTCTTCAAGGAGTATATATGCCACTAGTAAGGCTAGATTGTGCTGCCTTTAGTGTCCTGTTTTCGAGTCACTGTCGAGTTTTCGAGCCCCAATGTGCACCTATTAGACCAGTGCTCCTCATCCTTTCTATCGCCGCGAACCGGTCAACGTTTGATAATTTTACCGCGGCCCACTGAAGGAGGAGACATTGATTGTTTATATTTTAGATTGTTTTTATTTAATAATTTTAGTTTTTGATTTAAAGGGCCTGCGAATAAAATACGTTACCCCAAGAAATTAATTTTAAAGTTATTTAACGTGGTGTATAAAATTATTACCATAAAACCCTAGGGAAGTACACCACAGTATATAAAATGAAAATTATTTAATATTCCTTTTGCGGACCAGCACTATTTGGTCCACTCACCAGTATCGGTCCGCGGACCGGGGGTTCCGGATCACTGTATTAGATGACTGACATGACAAGGAATTTCCCAAAGAATCTGCCATTAAGCAAAATTCTTTTCTGTTTGCGACTTACTTGAAAAAGGATCGCTGCAACTTAAATCAAAACTTCGTAACTTTATCACTCCGCGATAAAAACTCGATACTTTAAATGTCTACTTTTCTTTTGTTCTTACTTCTACGCTCACTTATATGCCCATCTAATCCCACGCTCACTTTACCTTAGTGTACCTTATCTTCTCCCAAAGTTTTTTTTAATTTAGTTTTGATTTGTGATATTGTATATTACCATCACAATATGAAGGTACACTTGTAGCAACCCTCCGGTTGTGGGTGTAGTTTGAGACTCCGAATCAGCATACATCGTTATAAAAATAATTACTTTTATTTCAGTTCAATCAATTTAGGATCAATCAAGGATTATAAACTGACATAGCAGTTAATTTCGATCACTACCTTAAGATCGTCAGACAACTAATCAAACACTTATCTGAGTTTTATCCGATTGAAGAGCATGCGTCTGATCTCTCCTAGGTTGACTATATAATCTAAATTTCTTCTATCCTACACCGGTTTCCAAAAAGGAAACTCGAATCTCATTTTTAATAGTAACTTTGTTAACCAACACAAATTCGGTTTAAATACCCCCTCAAATTAACACAAAATCAAGTATACTCACGATGGAAGGCAGTTTTAAACTCAAACAACAGCTAAAGAAGTATTCTCCCAAGAGGATAGTAAGGGGATGAGGACGGACAGAAGTCACACACTAAAATTTTTGGTAGCACACTCGTAATTTTAAACCTCGATCAAGTGACGAGTACGTCACATAAACTAGCACATTACATTCCAAATTTCCACACCCCACCAACGTTAGAACTGTAAGTCCTGACAAATTTAACGTGCATCAATCCCTCTACACGGAGTTTCTTCAGTGGCACCAGGACTCGAACTCACGACTCGACACAAACGATACTAATCCCGAGACTGCCACCCTGACCACTCGGCTACCACGACCTCCAAATCATTCAGAATAAATTTAGTTTTTTAAAAAAACGCTTTTTGTTTGGAATTGAAAATACTTAATTAAGAGAAAAAATGTATTGGGACTAAAGCGTGGGGGTCTATATATTGAGTATAATTTTTTCTAGTTCTATATTCCCAAATGCTGGGGTTAGTGTAAAAAAAGAGTACGTGCTTCCACAATACATTAATTTTCTCATTAATCATTTTATTCTAATATTAAAATTTTTTTTACTTTTTAGTTTGATTCACGATGCTGTTTTTTGTTGTTTTTTTTTTTAAAATATAATTTATTTTTCATTTTTTTTGTTCAATCTACAATAAAAAACCTGTTTTTAGTTTAAAACTATCATTTATTCTTTTTTTGAATTTATCTTTCAGTTTAATATTTGGAGCCAGAAATTTTTGTGGCTTTGGGAAATTTGTCTTGCTCTTTTGGGGTATTAATTAATGGGGCTGTGAAGGGGATTATTCCCTTACGGGGCCTCGGATGAGTCCATATCGTTATATTTCAAAAAATTCCGCTTATAGATACAGGTCTAATAAAAATGTGTTAAAGAAATATTAAATGTCAATCGTATTATCACCTTTTAAACGTTTTTTAATGTTAATTGTATCAACACTTTTAAAAAAATTGCTTTATCAAAAAAAAAAATATTTAGCATTACAACATAAATTTATCACCGTTCAAACGTATTTCTATGATGTTAATTCGTATCATCACTTCTCTATTTCTTTATAAAATAAAAATATTTAGCAGTTAGAAAATAAATTATTTTATTCACATGCGAGAGCTTTTTCACATAAAGAACACTTTTGTTTGTCTGTTTTTTTTTTTTAACGCGTTTTCATTTTTAGGGTTGGGCCTTTTAAAAGTTAGGGCTTTTTGTCCCATATTGGGAAATTATCGCCAATTTTGGGAAAAGAAGGAGGGAATTAGTCCCAAAAACTGGAAACTAATGAAATTTGTCGCCAAAAACCGAAATCCCTTTAAAAAGTTATTTTTGACGATCCTGATCAGCTTGGGGGCAAAAAATTTTTAAATTATTATACGTCATCGGTCCTGACAAGTGTGCAAAATTTCAATTAATCTGACCTTTTTAAAATTGGGAAAAAATTGTCCAAAGATTCCATTACATACAAGTGAAAGGGTTAAAAAGAAAGTATCTTATTTATAATAAAACTCTAAGCAAAATAAAAATAACAGGAAATATTTTTTTTTAACATTTTGCATTCGATATTTCTTATAGTAAAGCTTTTAGTCCTCTGCAGAAAGAAAGAAAATAAATCCTCGACATTTTTTGTCTGACTTCGTAAAGATTTTTCTTATTCATAATACGTTATGAAAGCAAAAACGGAATCTAGTAACATTTTATTCCGCTTATTCAGATGCTGCAGAAGGAAGACAACTCGACAGTTGCATTCCTTTGCGGCCATGGAATATCTCAGAGCTGCTTTTCCATTTGCATATGCCTCTCCTCCCAGGACAGAAGTCGAAAGTAAAATTTATTGTCTACGCCTTTTTTCTCAGAACGATTCCCAGCGTAAAAAGTTACCAGGGAAAGCTATTTCTTTTGTTTTATATATGCACTGATCGGATATTCCTGCATTTTGATTGAAAGAATTTTAAAAATGAATGAGAATTTCATATTGAGAATTCTCCCACGAGAAACAAAATAAAATTTCAAAAAGAAACGAGATATCGTGAAGGGTTTTCCAACCTCACTTGATTTTTGATATCTGAAATATTCAGAAGAAAATAATTCAAGTTTCAGAGGTGGTAAATAGAGAAACTACCAATATTTCTTATACTTATAAAAAAATTGTTTATTTAAATATTAGGTTGGGGAAAAAGAAATCCATTATTTTTTTCGGTAGATGGCTGTAGTGTCGATATCTCGTGAAGTATAGATCAAACAATTTCAAACTTATGCTCGTTGTCAAGGTGACATTTCACACTAAAAAAATTCTTTTGTTGTTTTTGTTTGGTCCATTCAGTTGTAAATTACAGGCTGTTAAAAATGGAAGTCAACAAAGAGAAAATTCGGTACATTTTACAGTTTTTCTTTGATAAAGGCGAAAATGCATGCCAGGTGGCTGAAATTGCGAATGGTGTTTATGGTGCCAATACTGTAACAACTAGTTGCGTGCAATTTTGGTTTCGTCGATTCTGTTCAGGCATTTTTGATGTTGAAGATGCCCCTCGCACAGGCAGGCCCGTCGTCGAAAATGTCAATAAAATCACAAAAATAATCGAAGTTGACCGGAATTTTAGTAGTCGTAGCATAACCCAGGAGTTAAAGATCGACCATAAAATAGTTTTAAACCATTTAAGAAAAGATGGATTCAAAAAGAAGCTCGATGTTTGGGTGTCACACCAATTAACATCAAAAAATATGACGGATCGAATTTCCATCTGCGAAGCCCTGGCCAAACGGAATGAAATCGACCCATTTCTTAAGCAGATGGTGACTGGGGAGGAAAAATGGGTCACATACGACAATGTTGCGTGAAAACGATTGTGGTCAAAGCGTGGTGAAGAAGCTCAAATGGTAGGCAAACCAAGACTAACGCCTTGAAGGCTCTGCTGTGTATTTGGTGAGACTGAAAAGGAATCATTTACTATGAGCTGCTTCCGTATGGCCAAACACTAAATTCAGATCTCTATTTCCAACAAGTGGACCCTTTAAAGCTAGTGATTGACCAGAAACGGCCAGAACTGGCCAACAGAAGAGGTGTTGTGTTCCATCAGGACAACGCCAGGTAGCACACGTCTGTAGTGACGCGTCAGAAAATCTGGGAGCTTGGTCGGAAAGTTTTAAAGAATCAACCATATAGTCCGGACCTGGCACCAAGAGATTACCACCTTTTTCTTACATTGTAGAACTTCCTGAGTGATAAGAATTTGGGATCAAGATAAGATTGTAAAAATCGATTTAGAGTTTTTCACCTATAGAACCGAGACTTCTATGAGAGAGGCATTATGAAGCTACTTTTAAAATGGCAACAAATTGTACAGAAAAACGGTGCATATTTGATACAAATCGGACAATCCGAAACATGTTAAATAAAGTCTTGAACTTCATGCAAAAGTCATGTGGATTTCTTTTTCCCCAACCTAATATAAAAAATATTCAATTGTTCGGAGAAAGATTACGTGTAAGCATTAATAATATGTAAACGACAAAGAAAGACAAACAAATATAATAGAATATATTATTCAACTTTCTATACTCAAAAGTATTAATTCTAAATACTAATTAATAATTTTTTTCTTTATTAATGAATTAATTATCATTTTAACTACAAATAACAGCTATCTGGTTATTCTCAATTTTTCTATATAGAAAAAATCTACATTTTTAAGAAGTTTACATTAAATTTATTACACCTTTATTCATGGAATAAAATAAAATTTTAAAAAACAGTCCACCCCTTTTTGTATCTAAAATATTTTCCTCCATAATTGTACCGGGTGTTTCTAAATGAATATCGAAGTTTTAACACACGTTTTATAGTATTTATTACAAAGAACTTAAAGGTAAAATTCATACATCGAATGAAAGAGTAACAGACAGTTTTACCTACAAGCTTACAAATGTTCAATGTGAGCCCCATTCGTCACACGGCTCACATCAAGGCAATAGGCGAGTTCATCCCAAACTTTGTTCGGTGTGTGTGTGTCCGAGTTAATTCTTGCAACAGCTGCTTCAATCCTGTGATCTTAAGTCTGGAAAGTCAGCTGGTAGCGGAGGTACGTACACACAATCCTTAATGAACCCCCATAGATAAAAATCACATGGGGTCAGATCGGGTGAACGTCTCGAGTTCGCCATGCGAAATAAACTTCATCGTGAGGCCTTTCGCGGAAAATCCTCTGGTTGAGTACAGTGATGTTCAACCTAATCGCGTACTGAGAGATACCAGTGAGCGGTGCACCATCTTGCTGCCAAATGAAGTTATCTGGTTCACTTTCTTTCATTTGAGGAAATAGTCATAGTTGTAAAGCATCAAGATAGGCAAAACGCTTTCTGTTCACTAGTCACCATTTTTCTACATGCCGCAAAGACACAATACATTTGCAAACCTCCATGCCTTCTCCGGGATTCGAACCCTGGTCCTACGAGCACAGCAGTCAGCGTCACTAACCACTATAGCGGATGGTGTTGGCGCCTTCGAACGTAATTGGCGACTTCAGGGTTGCCAGAATAAACATAGGTAACGCGCCATTTAATTATTAGGAGAACGCTGATGCAATTGATTGAATTAACATGAAAGGCATGATGCTTTGGGCAGAGCGCTTTAAAGCGATATTTCTTCTTAACCCTGTAAATAGTCTTTAAATGATTGTGTGTGTGAGTGCAGTGCTGTGAAGTTATGTTTAGTCATCGAATAAACTCATTCGTATACCAAGGGCTCTTCATTTATCAGATAGAACATTAAAATCAACGTTACAGTCCTTTTGCTCTCCATTGAATTCTCAATGAACCAGATGGGTATACAACAAGTGGCAGCAACACACTTGTGAGACAAATATAAGATTTTAGATTTGATAATTGAGTAAGGATATCCAAGTGTCAATATCCTTAAAAGCGTTTTTCAAAAAGAAATATTGTTATATTATGCTTATTTTTTTGCACATTATTATTGTTAACAAATATGTTCCCTCAATAGAAAGTTTCTATAAAAAGCAATTTGGCAATAGTGAGGCACAAGAACTAAAGAACTCAATTCATGTTGCTCACAAAATAAAGGCAACCACTGATTTCAAAACTGACATTACACTTGTGCGTGTTGTTCTACTGGTAAAATTTAGGTATAATTCCAAATCTGATCAAGTAAAATGCTCAAGTATTTTTGAAATCTTCAAACACTTATAAAAATTTTTAATAAAATTCTTACTCTATACGTATACTTAATAGTCAAGTGCATTTTGGTTACCTTTGTGCGTATTATTGTTGACAAATATGTATTTTTCAATTCATAATATTAGCTCACACTCTATATATTTATTTATTTATTTGTCTTGGTGCAATTTTCAATCGTTAATAAAATGCATTTTAAAGCTCTCAACTGAGATGAAAATTTTATAGTACATGATTGTTTTGGATGACAATATAGTAATTTAATAATTAAAGAAAATTAATTGATTAAAACTAATTATTTAAAAAATTACAAAAATACAGCCACGTTGGCGCCATTTTTGGCGACTTAGCGACTCTTTGGCAACCTGTGTCAAAACTTGAAAAGGTTTTTTTTTTCCTCACGTTTTAAAGCATTCAGTTGAACTGAAATTTTATAGACACGATTGTTTTGGATAACATTACGATACTTTAATGATAATTAATTACCACTTAATGTTGTGATTCTGTCCTATTTAATACATATTTATATTAATTGTAACTATTTAATAAAAGTACCTAAAATAAAATTTTTCTTTGTTGATTAAATAGGAATTGGCTTAAAAAAAATTTTTATATTACAATTATAAACAAAAGTTAGGCAAAAGCAAAGCACATAAAATCATTGGTTCAAAACACGTGATTGCATTTATCATGGGATTATGACGTCATATGAATTCATGAACTGATTAGCTGGAAACACGTATTTCGACCTATGACGTTGTGACGGGCTCACGCGTCTCTTTTCTTTAACATAGCCTCTGGGTTCTTTGATGGCCAAGATTAATGGCAACTCTTTCCAACCAAAACCCAAGAAGCGAAATTCGAATAAGAAATGCAAATAAGATAGCTTTTAAAAGAACAGAAGTTTCAGTAAGCAAAATGGCAATTTGATGAATGTTATGTTTGGAGGAGATACAAGCGTGAATTGACAGCCTATCGTAAAGTTACCTAAAATCCCAGCCATTACTCTACAAGGTGCATACCATTGCACACGCGCCCAAACGTTTCCATTTAAAGATTGAAGTTAAGTCTGAATTAAGGTAGGACTGATTATTTGATATTAAGACTGTAATATTATTAGAAGTGAGAGTAGGTGGATAATATAATTATTTAGAGAAAGTTATCTAAATTACGTGATTCGGTTTAACTATCTTTTTTTGTGTGTGTTGGTTCATTCTAGATTCTCACTCGTTAAATTTATCTAAATTGTTAGACGTTTAAGTTCTATTCTTAATAAAGTCATATTAAGAATTTAAAATGCCTGATTATTAGAAAACCCCACACCTCTAGCTCACGCTGACAATCAAAGATATGGTCACCAACAAAAATTTGAAGATGCTGAATTTCAAGCATTACTGGATGAAGATGATGGCCAAACGCAAGAATATCTTGCAAAACAATTGAATGTTGACCAGAGCACTGTTTCCGTCTTCTCAAAGCAATGGGAAAGATAATAAAGGTCGATAGATGGGTACCACACGAGCTAACGGACCGTCAATAGGAAAACCGAAAAATCGTGTGCGAATTGTTGCTTGCCCGCTACAAACGCAAGTCATATCTCCATCGTATTGTGACTGGCGATAAAAATGGATTTATTTTGAGAATTCCAAGCGTAATCGATCATATGTTGACCCGGACAGCCTTCCAAATCGACCGCAAGGCCAAATCGCTTCGTCCGCAAGACAATGCTGTGTATTTTCTGGGATCAGGAGATACCAATCTATTATGAGCTTCTCAAACCCGGTAAAACCATTAATACTGATCGCTACAAGCAACAATTGCTTACTTTGAACGATTCTATACTCGAAAAACGCGAGCAATACAAGAAACGGCAGCACAAAGTGATTTTTCCTTGATGACAACGCACCTAGCCACCGTACTAAACCGACCAAGGACATCGTTAAGGCACTCGGCTGGGAGCCTTTAACGCATGCAGCTTATTCGCCAGACTTGGCTCCTTCCGATTACTACCTATTTGCCTCATTGGGACACGCACTGGCTGACCAGCGCTTCACTTCTTACGAAAACGTCAAATCTTGGCTTAATGACTGGCTAACCTCAAAAGACCGATCATTTTTTTGGCGTGGTATTCACAAATTCCCCGGGAAAGAGGGGAAAAAATTTTAGCTAGTGAGGGAAATATTATTTCGAATAAAGAAATATTAACATTTTTCAAAAATTGATTGTGTTTTTTTTAAAATAATCTCTCATTTCATTTCATACACCTGGTAAAAAAAAATCAAAAAGTCATGTAAATTTTTGGGGAAATTACTATAAAAAAAAGGGGTGGTTAAATTTTTCGGTAAATTTTTTACTCGGGGATTTTGTATCATGTATTATGAATGAGCGACTTTTTTTAGTACGGGATCGGGTAGGAAAAAAAAAGGAGCTCCGAGAAAACGGAAATCACTTCGGCAATAAATCAAGATTAATGACACTCCCCGGAATAGGCGGTGGTATGATACGTGTAGGGGCATTACGTTTATAGCTCGCCGATATGCGTTTTGCTGGTAAGCTTCTTAGCCGGTGGCCTCAAAAAGGCGCAGGGAATCATGGGCTATTTGTCTTGACAGCTCGGTGTAAAGTATAGAGCCTCAGGGCACTTGAATATTTATAAATTCTACTCCATAAAATGTATTCCAGGCTACACCTCTTGTATTGTTTTACTTAACTGATTTTTTATCCATGTCTTAAGCGAAAAATGATGTTTTAATAATATAGTCCATTTGATTCCATATTTTTTCCCCGTCTTTTTAACCCAAAAAAAATGTTTTTAATAATATTTTCCCGTAATCGTTTGGGAGTATGATAAATAGAGGTGTGACGGACTCACGCGTCTTTTCTTTAACATGTCCTCTGGGGGCCAAGATTAATGGCAACCTTTCCCAACCCAAAACCCCAAAAAGCAAAACGTGAAGCTGAAATGCAAATGAAATAGCTTTTAAATAACAGAAGTTTCAGTAAGTCGTATGGCAATTTGGGAATGTTATGTAAGCGATTGATGCAAGTGTGAATTAACAGCCAGTTGAAATTACCTTGAAGATTAAGCCATTAGGTCAAGGTGCATACCATTTTCACTCGCGCCCAAAGCCCATAGTATTAAGGGTACGATCAAAATTAAAAATTTGGTTGACTATTTGATAAATTGGGGCTTGAAATATTATTAGAAGTGAGATTAGGCAGATTAGATATTAATAGTGGTCTAAGTTACGCGATTCGGTATAACCTATTATTGTGTGTTTGTTCGTCAAAATTTTCTTTAAAAATAATTATCTAATTTGTTGGGGGTTTTAAAAATTTTTCTTCCAAAAATCATATTAAGAATACAAAATGTCTGTTCCTTTTTTAAGTACTGCACCTCTAGCTCACGCGGATAATCAAAAAAAACGGTCACCTTGGGGGGGGTTTCCCAAAAGGTTGTTTTTGGTAACGAAAAAAAATTGGTTTTTGATTGTGTGGGGAAAAAAAATGGGGGATTAATTCGATCGCGATGGACTGGGGAACCCCCAAGACAATTATGGGTGACTGCCTTTACTATGACTAAGACGCGCATACTATATAAAAGAAATATATTTATGGAACTCCAAAGCCAGTTAGACAGGAGAATCGATTTTTCCCAATAGATGCGAATGTGTTTACTTAAGCAAATGTTTCGATAAATTTGTAGACGACATATTAAAATTCATTGGGGGTGCGCAATGACTCCCCCCCACGTTCACTTCCAAAGGGAGTTGAAAAAGAGATCACTGTGGGGGGCCAGGGTATATAAATTAATTTTTCCCCGCAAAACCCAACTGAAGGGGGAAAAAATTTTTGATGATCGCCTTCCCGCGACAGCACGGTACTGGCTTTTGAAACAATATCCCACGTTTTCATGGCATTGAGTTCTTGTATTGATGTCATGTCAAGGCAACAAGCAAATTAAGTACATACGCTGGTTTCAGACTCATTGGTTCTTTTTCTCTGCTTGTATTGAATACATCCCGCTTCATGGTCTAACGGGCGTTTTATAGTTGTTTCAAGCATACAACGACAATTTTTTGTTACTTGGGTTTTTGTAGTAAACATCTTATCTGACATTTTTTAAAGAAGTGCAATGTCAAACAAGTATTAAGAAAAAAGTGCACAATTTTAATACATAATGGCCACCCTTTTTGGGATTGAAACCCTTTTAAAAAAACTTTCAAAACAGCCCTACTCTGGAAAAGTCCACTCGCCACTGTTGTGTTTGCTGTTGTTCATATACCGATCGACAGTAACATGATAAAGGAAAATTTAAATTTTGGGGGAAAGGGGTGGGGTTTTTAGCCTATCGTTTCCCAGTTTGAGCACCGGGGGGGACAGAAAATTTGCTCGTTTACCCAATTCTTGGAAGGGAAACCGAGGGGGGAGGGGCCCCGTTACGGAATTTTCGTTTGGTTTTGGGCTTTTTTTGAAAAAAGGGTTTCTGAAAATTTACTACCAATGTTTTTTTTCATTTTTTTTACCCCGCTTTTACTTTTTTCTGGAAAAAAAAAATAAAATGTAAATAATAGTTATTCAAATCCAAATGATGTACTTAAACCTGAAAAAACCCCCTTTTTGGTAAAAAAAAAAATTTTTTGAAGGAAAATGAATTATTCGGGGGGGGGGGAAAAAGGGGGGTTTTTAGAGCAATTACAGATTCACACTTGTTTTTTTAAAAAAAATTTTTCACATCCCTTTTTTTCTCATTTTTTTATTTTAACTTGAAAATTGGTTATTTTCCCCACTATTTTCCATTTTTTTTACAAAAATGTGTTCGGGAAGGGATGTGGCTTGATTCAAATAAATATGGGATATATATTACAGGGTTAAAATTGTGGACACTTTTTTAAAATGTTATGTTTTTAAGTTTGTATATGCTTATAGAAAATGTTACGTTCACAAAAAGCAAAAATCTTTTATATCCTTTTAAAAAAATTTAATTCTAAACAATACAAAAATGAAAATTCAAATGTTTTCATCCCAAAAAAATTATGTAGCAATAACTATCGAAAGTAGATACGATGAACAGTGAATTATCAGTGCTTAGCGGGATAACCTTTATTTTTTTTTAAAATTCACATCGATGTTTCATTGAGCTAAAAAAGTTTTGATCTTCCTTCGTTTTACATAATGCCAAAAACAATTATATCCCCTATTAGCTATTTATTTCTGGGACCTCTTTGAACGAGCTTTCAAACGGTTTCTGCATGTTTTCGATAGGTTGAAGTCAGGACTGTTTCCCGGCTAGTATAAAATGATATTTAGTTAAAAAGCAATGGGCCAAAAAAAAAAAATGATTAGACACCAAAAGAGATGTTGGCGAAAGTGGCCTTCCCTAGCTAAAATTGCAAGAAATTGGTAGTTCAGTATCATCTTAAACTAAAATTTTTTTTAAGATTAGGAATAAATTCAATGAAAAAAAAAAGCATTAAAAGGGCCAAAAAAAATGCATCATATCTGTTATGACAGAAGAATAAAAAAATATTTTAAAAAAAGAGAATGTCATCAATGCTCTTCTGAATGTGATGCTGGTGTTTCTGTCATTTCAGAAACTCAGAAGAAGATTAGCAGACGTCAGACTAAGAGATAGAATTCTATGAAAAAAGCCTTATCTCAATTTACAGCAGCGCTAAAACAGACTACAGTGGTCAAAGAAACACATTTTTTACATATTAGGGGTCAAATTATATATGGAGGGGTGAAACTTAACTATCGTTATTCCAAAAGGTGACTGAAAAAATGTAAGGTAGAAAAAAAC
>BMAV01010616.1:0-13676 GCA_019973955.1 Trichonephila inaurata madagascariensis | reverse complement strand
TTTTGGGGTTTGGGAAAAGGGTTTTTCCATTAATCGTGGCCGTCAAAGTACATGGGAGTTATGGGGGGCAGAAGGACGCGGGGAATCCCAATTTTCAGAAAACAAATCAGTACCCGGATTTTGGGAATATAAGTTTTAATAATATTTCGCTGAATTAAAAACCTACTAAACTTTAAAAAGTTATATTTTTATTTTAAAAAGCATTATATTTTTTTGATACTATTTTACTTGAGAACCATATAATATTTTTACATTCTACGCAACTATTTCTTTCATAAACTTTAGTCTTTTTTTTACCAAACTCACCCCCAATTTTACGGGTTCGTGGATGGCTACAATCTTTATCTGTTGAAATAATTTTTTCCCCTTTCCAATTGCTTTCTTTTTAATGGAAGCAAGCTTTTCTGGTCACACACCCCCAAATTTTCCCCGGTTTCAACAGGGATTGATTTTGGTTCGGCATCAACTTCAATCTTCTGGGATAGGTTCTTTAAATCAAAAAAAAAAAAATTGAGGTTTGTGGCTTTCTATCCAAAAGCTCGTTTCTTTTCCCCCCGATCTATTTTTTTGGGATTTTCCGGTATGTGTTGTTGAATCGTGTCCTGTGTCAACAAAACATTGAAGAAGCTTGTTATAAAAAAAAACTTGTAAAAATTTTACAAAAAAAATTTCGTGTTTAGTTTACTTTTCGTAAAAAAAAGAGGAATAACAAATATAATTTTTTAAATTTTTTTAAATATAATATTTTTTACAAATTTTGTGTTATGAATCTTAAAATAGTGTAAACAATTTATTTCGGGGATGTGTAATACGTTAATATTACTTTTGTTGCATTTATTTTATGTTATACTTTAAATATTCTCAAGCAAACCCGTTCTTCAAAAATTGACGTTTTTTGGAAATTTAAAAAAATGTTGGTGATAGAGCCAAGTTGGGGGTAAATTTTTGTCAAAACCAAAATTTTTGGGGACGGTGACCATGTTGGGGGACGGTGACCATTTCTGCGGTTTTGTGGGTCATATGGAGGTTTATCTAAATTTTGGAGAAAAACCCATTAAAATGCGATCTATGACGGAAGGGATCTTTCGGGGAAAAAATCCGTGGGGAAATTAAAAAACAGACTCTCTGGGCACAATTAGTATTGTTTTGACCATTGAAGAGTCAGAATTTTCTTGAGCTGCTGAAAAATTGTTTCAATAGAACAATTTTTTCAAATACATTAGTTTTTTTGTATTCTTAACACTCATAGTTGTGTTTTGTGTGCTTTTTGGAAGGTGTGAAAAACCCCCAGTTATTCATTTTGCAAATTTTTCCCCCTTTTATCCTGCATTTCTAAAAACCCTTTTAAAATAGCCATCCCGTGATGACCCTGTCGTGCCTTCCCCCGTAAGTTTGAGGTGTGGGATTATCAAAATGATGAGAATAGTAGTTCTTTAAACTTTTATTAAAATAATTTATATTACTTAAATTCAAATTTTATTTTTAATTAAAGGGAGAGTTAACACCCAAATTAAACCTTTTTAAAGTCGAAGCAACTAGACCCTTTTATTTTTAAATAATTACAATACGATTCATCTAATTACTTATACAAAATTCCCTTTTCAGATCCCCTTTCCTTTTTACCTAAAGGGGCTATAAATTCACTTGAATAAGAAGATTCCAACTTTTTTTATTTAGGCTTCTATTCCTTCTAAAGCTATCGGACTGAAATTTATTCAAGATTCCACACAAAGCTATCTTCAAACTTGCCGTGTTATTGATCTGAATGATTCCACACTATATCTCTGTTGCCCCCTATATCTTATCATCAAAGCTTCTATCCTTTTTATAGTATATCCCCATTTGCATTATCTTTTTTTATCTTCTTGGTATTGGGGTTTGGAAAAATTTTGCCCTTAATCGTCCCTCAAAAAACATAGGAGTTATGTTAGCGAAAAACGCGAGACGTCACAACCCTCCGAAGAAAACTATTTCTTAAGGGTTTTCAATGCCCTTTAAATTTAAATTTCGTGTCTAAATCTTTAATTTCTAAATTTCTTCGCTTTCTGAGTTTTTATTTAAATTTTAATCTTATATCCTCATTTTAACTTTTATAATTTCAATATTTATCTTGACTTTAATTTTCATTGCAATTTTAATCTTAAATTTTAACTTTTATAATTTCCAATATTTATCTTGATTTTTATTTTCATTACTATCTTAGAATTAAATTTTAATATTCAATTTAAATTTAAACTGTGACAATAAATTTTACTCCAATAACTAGGCCAACATTAATAATTACTGTTTAATTTATGCCCACTCTCATTTTTTAACATTAAATTTTTTAAAATATTTATACACTTAAATTTTCTAAAAAAAATATTCTGGGTGCGCAGACCCAATCTTTGACTCTCTAACACATCATATGGAGCTGGTACTTCCGCTCCCTTTTTTTGTTGAAGCTATAAATTTCATACTTTTCAAGATTTTCAGGGTCCGTTCCTGAAATGAAAACTTTTTTGAGTCTCTTTTTCCCATAATATTAATCAGTTTCAACAATTTATATATTATTTATATATCACAATAAATTTTCATCTACATTACCTAACCCAGAATTATATTAAGTTCAGTATTGCGACATAGCCATCCTGTGATGACCATGTCGTGCCGGTTCAGTAAGCTAGAGGTGTGGGATTATCAAAATGATGAGACATAGTAGTTCTTAATACAACTTTTATTAAGAAAACTTATATTACTTAAATTTAATTTGACAATTTTAATTAAAGTGAGAGTTAACACCCAAATTAAACCATGTATTTAAGTCAGATCACGCAACTAGATCCTTTATCTCAATTATAATTACTAATACGATTCATCTAATTACTTATATCAAATATTACCTTTTTCAGATCTCCCTTTCCCTTTTCCTAAAGAGATAGCTATAAATTCACTTTGAATAAGAAGATTCCAACTTCTTTATATTAGGGCTTCTATTCCTTCAAAGCTATCGGACTGCTAATTTTGATCTGCAAGATTCCACACTAGCTATCTTCAAACTTGCCGTGTTATTGATCTGAATGATTCCCACACTACTATCTCTAAGCTTGCCACGCTATATCTTATCATCAAAAATTCTATCCTTTTATAGTATATCTCATTTGCAATATCTTTGTTTATCTTCTTTGGGATTGGGTTGGAAAAGTTTTGCCATTAATCGTGGCCGTCAAAGAACATAGGAGTTATGTTAGCAGAAATACGCGAGAGACGTCACACGTTATTCGACAATAAATTTTCATCTCTTCATTCTCTCCATTCTCTGGCTTTTTGGGACTGATAACATAAAATACTCGAATTCTGATCAACGCAACACTATATTTCTTTAAAAAAATACGATGTGATATTTTTTAAAATATGTCATTATTTTGGATTAACTTTAGTTTTTAATTAACATTAGTTCCTAAGTCCTTTTTTTTCAGTATGTAAGTACTTTTTTACAAAACTATTTAGCTAAAGGAAACATAGCTATTTATTTACTTTTCAAATTTATATTTTTTACATTTTTTATGTAAATTATAAGATTACTGGCTTATATAGATACTACTTAAACTAGTTTTCAAGGCAAAATTGGTTACTTGCATGATTTTTTAAAAATTTCTATTTAGCATTATTCTAGGAAAACTCTCTACAGTAAATCTACTAAAATAATTATTCATTGATAGTTAGATGAATGTCATTGGAAAAAAACAATGAATATCATCAAAAAAAATTCCTTCCATTTTTTTCTATCACGTGCAATGTATCCTGTTCTGGTTCAAATACGTTTTTCTTTTTTTCTTTTTTTTTTATTTTATTTTTCTTTTTTTATAATCACGTATTCTAACTATATTAAAGTATTATCATTTTTTTTTATTCTACTGCATAAAATACTTGTATACGTTATTTTCGAGTTTCAATCCTATAACACTTTATTCTCAAAGTGCATGTTCTACAAAAATCTGTAGATTTTGTCCAGGTAAAGCAAATGTTTAAAATCATTTAAGGGACCAATATCTGATGTAAGAGATAAAAACCCAATGAGAAAAGTTTGGATAATATTTGCCTACTGGCCCGACCTTTTTATGGAGCTATTCCCCCTAAATCAATAAGCAGATACACGATTTCTATGTCTGACTGAAAGGAATTTTGGGGATCAAACGAAAAGGGGCCTTTTGATATTCAGGAGGAAATTGAAAAATTGATTTCAGATTGAGAGCAGCTAACAGAATTGGATTTGTAAAATGCACCGATATGTTTGGGAGAATTTGAAAAGTCGATCACAAAAAATGTCTTGAAAAAATCTGTTTCTTTATGGTAACTATATTTTGTCACGAGGTATGAAATCAGTTTGTTTCAATAATTAATTGAATTATATTCCGTGATAAAACTATTTTTTTTTTTTGCTTAACAAGTAATATAAACAAAGAAAATTTAAGAAATTCCCACTTAGACAACGAAAATGTTATTTTTTGCTACTTTTTATTTAACAGTTGCAAAAAATAAATATGTACATATTATGGCAGAAGAACAACATCATGTGGTATTAATTATCATTCAAGTATCGTATTTTCATCCAAAACAATCGTGTATATAAAATTTCAGTTCAACTGAATTCTTTAAAACGTGAGAAAAAAGCCTTTTCCCAAGTTTTGACACAAGTCGCCAAAATGGTCGCTAAGTTGCCAAAAATGCTTCAACGTGGCTGTATTTGTAATTCTTTAAATAATTACTTTTAATCAATTAATTTTATTAATTATAATTAAATTATTGTATTGTCTTCCATAATAATCATGTATACAAAATTTCAGTTCAATTGAGCGCTTTAAAGTATATTTTATTAAAACGATTGAAAATTCCAAGAAGATAAATAAATAAATAAATATATAGAGAGTGTGAGTAATGTAGGGAAATTAAAAAAAAGGCAAATTTAATTTTTTTTTCAAACCAAGTAATTTACAAAAACAATTTTTTAATAAAAGTGTTTTTCTGTAATTTTAATTTTTTCATTTATGAATGCACTTGTTCACACTTTGAAGTAAGTTTTATGTTAGAAATGCAATATAACATATGGAATTGACTTTATCACTGTAATGATTCACACATATTGGCACAGCAATACATACAGATGGTTATCAAAGTAATGAAAATACCTTAGACTAATAAAAAAATTCTTTATTTGTATGGAGTAGAATTGCCTTTAGCATGCAATACAGCTTGGATTCGTCTAGAGATCCATTCATACTTGCGCTGAATAAAGTTTAGAAGAATATTGTACCATTCTTCACAGAGATATTTTGAAAGTTCTGGGAGAGATGATGGTGAAGGATATCGATTCGGAATAGAAGCTCAAAAACCGACCATAACGGTTCAATTTTATTAAGGTCGGATAATTGTGCGAAAAAAGGTAGATGTTTAACTTCATCCTCCTATGATTAGACGATTTTTTCTGAATAAAAAAGTGCATTATCATCCTGGTCACCTCCTACAGGAAACAAAGTTTGCAATACAAAGGGTGTACTTGTGTGTCGCTAAGACTTCTCTATACTTCTTCCCAGTGATCCTTTCAGGGTTGTGATTGGTCCAGCAGAAAATCACGACACGGCTGAGCGTATCATAACAGATGCCCCTTTTTGTTGACAGTTGGAAAAAGGAAATCAGGATAATATACTTATGAAAGTGTTCTCGAACATTTACCTGTTTTGTTGTGGGAATAGTCGTAAATATTATTTGTCAGAACTATTACTTTCTTCTACTTCCAATACCAGGTTTACCTGGAAACCGAAAACGATGTTTCATTCATTTTCCGGGCTTGTAATTTACTGCTCGGATGTAAATGTTATGTTTATGAAGATGCCTTCGAATTCAACCATTGCCATAAAATACTATACTGATTGAGCTTTTCCGGTTTTTTTTGCTGCAGTTGCCCGGATTTTAGACATTACAATGCGCTTCAATACCCGTCGGTCTTTTTACTGAACGTCTTTTTCCACCCACTTTTTTAATCCGAGCTTCTCTGCCACTGTAGTGTCGGGGGCATTTTGGGGGGGAGATTTGGAAGTTGGCGCGCAGTTCTGTATAAGAGGGGTTACTGTGTTTTGAAGGGAGAAGGTTTTTTTACCGCAAGCGAGGGAGTCAGGGAAGAGAGAGTCCCATGTTTTGGAAGTGTGAAGCGCTTAACTGTTTTGGGGGGGAAAGAAAATTGAATTCCTTCGGTAAGATCGAAACAGAGTGCGTGATCTGTTTTAATAAGAAGAGATTTTTTTGGGGGGGGTTTTTAACCGATGAACGTTTTATTTGAGTGGGGAAATCAAGATAACGTTTTGAGTTGATTAAATTGTGAAGAGTTGGTTGATTTAAAGTTACCACACCCAAGCAAGGTGTGGGGTTTTGGAGTTTGTCACCACCCCCAGAAACACCAAAAGGGTAGGGGCCGTCATTTCATTCAGCAGACGAACTCCAACAATTTGGAAATTTTGAAAAATCTGGAGGTTCAACATTTTACGCAAAAAAAACCAACACACGAACTTTAATAAAGCTACCACATTTTTCCCAGACTATATGTTTTTTCTATAAAAAGAATGGTTAGCTATTATAATAATTTAATGCTTATGAAATATATTAAAAAATATAATTTTTATTCACAGGTTTTTTTATTATTTTTAAACCAACGTATGTCTTGTTTACAGCCGCCTTGCTTTATTGAGAAAACTAAATTTTACATAGAAAAAAATCATTAGAGATAATTTAATAACGATATTACTAAAAAAATTCCATAAACACTCTGGAATTGGTTACAAAAGTAATGAAAATGTATGACCGATTATATAAAGAAACCATGACGTTCTATAAATAATTATAGTTTCAGTCAAATATTGATAAACTGGAAAACTTTCTTGTATGTTTTAGTTACTTTTCTCAAACATTATTCTCCCATAAACAATAAAATATTTTTAAAATTTTTTTTTCCCAATAACAAGTAATAATTAAAGACATGTCAACAATATCTCACAAAAAAAATCAATTTAACGCAAAATAATGTTTACAACTTTATTCACATATTTCAAATTACATAAGTAGTAAATTCCATGCCCAATAATTTATTTCAAAACACATTTCACTTGAATACTGATTATCATTAAAAAATTCAAAGAATTATAGGCTTAATTTACGAGCATCTAAATTGAACATACATAAATTTTATCAAAAGTTTAAAGAAGTAATACCTATTGTGAAAATAGTTTTTATTTTCCCGAAGAGACACAAGGAAAATCAATTTGATTAAGAATGAAGAACTGCGCATTGCTTTTAATAGTTTCATGTGAAGAAAGAAATAGGCAAAAGTTTTAGTTATTTGATCAAAATACCTACTTAAGTCTACATTTTAGAGTTAAAATGAAACGACTATAATGGAAAGCTCGGAATTTGTTGTTTAGAACATAAGCTATTTCCAAAAACAAAAAAAATGCAAAAATTATAAGTTTTTTGCAATGTAGCCTTAAAAACGTTTTCAACAATAAAAACTATTGAAAATATACAAATATTTTAAATATAAATATAGATTCAATTTTTAAAAAAGTTAAATTAATATTTTTGTTATACTTTTCAGCTGAGTAACAAAATCTCGTTAAAATATTAATGACAAATTTTTAATTCTCTTACAAATTTTAGTATAAAAAAATGAAAAAATAAAGGAACGAATACTTCTCATTAGAGCTTAGACATAGATTATAATAAAAACTGGTTAGCCAACTTTTTTCTTAAAAAAAGAAGCGGTCACATTGTACATTTTGACATATTGCGTCAGGATTTTGCAATTTCTTCATCTTAGGAATGGCAATCAGAGAAATGCATGCTCATTTTCTGATACACTTTAATAATGAAGCTGGAAACATCAAATACAATGGTTGTTGCGAAAACTTAAAATGTCCCTGCGAAGAAACATTTTGTGTTAGCATGAATATATTAAATTCTTAAATGCAGTATGGCAAGGAAAAAGAAACATATGTACAATAAAAAGGATTTTTTTCCTTCGATACTTTTTAAAAGTATTTCTGCAAATAATAGCTTTTTTCTTCGTATGACAGCGGAAAAAAAAATCTTGTCTGAGAGATGCTGAAATAAGCTAATGCATTTGAAATTGCTTTTACGATAAGATATATTTTCAACGTACCAGATTAGAAATATGATCTCAAGATGCAAAATTCAGTAGATTTGATTGAAACTGTATTGGAAAATTCTGATGTGTTTTGCAATTCCTATTTCCATTATGGATTTTGTCAATGGTTATAGCTACTTCAAAAACATCTTTAAAAGTTGTATGTGGCAAATATCGTTAATCTACGGTTGAATGTCAGAATTCAAATAGTCACTTAAAAATATGTACGAAGTATTTTCTAAATATTCTTTCTAAAAGCAGTAAATGCAGACAATTAAAATGAGCTGATGGGATAGGTTAAATAAAAAAAATTAATACATAAATATAAAACTGCAACTTTTTTACACATGACATACATCAAAAAATAAGAAAAATTGCATTATAGAAAAAGTCTATGTAACAGCATATATAAGTTAAGAGTATTAAAAGATTCAGAAATGGATAGTATTGAAGTTTTCTTCTAGTTTTCTACATGGAAAAGAAGTTTTTAGTTATAAACCCACTCGCGGAAATATACGATCTACTGCTACTATATTTTTATAACAACAACTTAACTATTAGGAAATTTTGAATTGAACAAGTTTTCCTTTCATTTAAAACTGCATTTAGTCATGAAACACTTTATTCTGCATTTTTTAAAGAAAAAGCTGAAGTACGGAAAGCAATTTTTCTTTAGGAACTGCGAATTGTATACCGGTATAAAGCTGCTTCAAGGCACCATTTTTAGGAAAGTGATTACAGGTATAATCACCAACACATTAAAAGTAAATTTAAAAGTTAGTTGAAATGCAGCTGTACAGGACGTGATGCATATAATAAATAACTTTTTACTTTTTAAGTCGTTATTCTTCTATAAATAAAGTCATCAAACTTTGCTAACGTTGTTACGATGATGAAATTACCTTTTAATTAAAAAAAACATTAAAATAAGTTGATATCATGAAGGATACTATTTTATTGATAAGCAATGGAATTCCAACTCGACCAAGGAACTTCAGATTTAAGCAACATGGTAAAATTCTGATTGTACTGCAATTAAACAACCCTATCGCATTCAAACTGAATATTGGAATTTTAAACCAAATATTTGACTTACGAAACTTCTGTAAAGACCAGTGAGAACTAGCTCATCGTGTTCTTCCTTCTAAAAAGTTTATTTTTTATTTCTTACTATAAAATTTAGAGTTCTTAACGTTCTTGTCCAACTTTACAGAAACTATCCGTATTTTATGGGAAATGAAAAAAAAGACCCACTAGAACATTTCCGATGATTTCCTTGGAGAATATGATAGCAAATATTTTACTTATCCAAGCACTTTCCACTAGTGAAAGCAATTCAATGATAAAACGTAACAATTTTGTTCTTCAAACATTCTAAATGTGTCCTCTCTTTTTTGCTGTTACAATTCTGCAGAATGTTACAATTGCTCTTTTTATCATTTGATATCACTCTCTTTTCTATGATCGAGGACACTTATTTCAAATACAGCTGGGAATATAGAACTTCGTTAACTTATATAAGATTTACGTGGTTCTTTTCAAATGGTGTTGACACAGCCATTTTTATGCGTTAAATGTAGGAAAAAATTGATAAAAGAAAAAATGCACTGTGCGTTCTTCATAGATATTCAGAGATTGAATATCATATCCAAATAGTTTTCGGCTAATGTTAAAGAATAGGGCCCAAATTCAGAATATTTTTTTCCGATATAAAAGTATTCAAGCATTAATATTATATTCTGATCTCACTATCCGGTAGAGAATCACAGATTTTATCACACTACTCATTTTTATCCGAGTTTTGAAACATTTTTTCTTTTATAAAATATGTTTCGCATTTTTTTCTCCTATACCGTAATGCTAAATGAGCTATCCCTTTACATGTTAAAAACCGAATTATTTATGAAATATTTTCAAATTTTAAAAACAATATATTTTAAACAAGTTAATTAGCTACAATGTCACAAATTTTTATAAAAATTTAGGTATTTTTTCTGCTTGAAAACGAGATGCACGTTAAGTTCACACACTTGTGCATATGGCAAAAACAGCTTTGTAACACTTGCAACAAATGTAACACTTGCAAAAATTCAAAACTTTGTAAAATGTCTTTATTTAGTAAAATGTCCTTCTTTTTATATACACCTTTAAAAAGAACAAAATTATTTATTTCGTGAGACGTATTCCTTTCACTTGAATTTCTAGTTAATATTCATTTCTTTAATTATAATTTAATTCGAGAAATTAATAATAATAAAAATTTTATTTTTTATTCATTTTAATAGATTTTAATGTGTCACAGTAGAAGTAATACGTTAAGCGACAGGAATTTCTTTGCGCATTCTGGATAACATAATTCGTTTTGTGGACGAAATACATATGATTATATATGTTTTAATAAGATCTTAAGAAATAAACTAAATTAACATTCTTGCTGCCGAGCTATTTTATCGAAGTAGGTTAAAATATTGGGTATTGTTTCATTATGTATTTAAAATCTAAATATTAAATCTACATTTTAAAGTTTAAATATTCAGAAAAGATTTTGTAATAGAGTTTTTAATATAGACATAGATCATCAAAATATGAACATAAAAACATAATAGAAACCAAAATAGGAACAGAGTAGTTTGCATAGCTTAAAAGTCGGAAAATATACATACCCGTGGAAAAAATGGGTTGGGCAAAATTTTTTCTTTCATCTACGCTAAAAGTGTCAATCGAGGAGACCCGGAAAGGGGTTTAAATATGGTTTTGTGTATATGTTAAAAATATTTCCTTGATTGAAATTTAAAACTAACATTTTATATAACTTGAAATAAAATATTTCAAATCTAATTTCATCAGCAGGAAAACACACAAAACTACTCATTTTCAAATCATTGATAAGGCCCGTTCTCACATAAGCTGCAGAAACGTGGGCAATGACCGAGAAAGACAAGAATATTTGCTATATTTGAAAAAAAAAGTCCTTACAAGTATTTATGGAGGTTTAAAATGTGTTAACATTTGGAGAAGAAGAACCAATTTAGAGCTTTATAAACTTTTTAAAGAATCAGATATTGTAAAATTCATTGCAATGCAAAGGTTAAAATAGCAGACACCTGATAAGATTGGAAGACAATCGTATCACAAAAAAGATCTTTGTGGACAGACCATATGATACTCTAAAAAGAGGAAGACCAAAACTCAGGTGAATAGGTTGCCTTAAAAAAAAAGATCTAGAAAACTATTAAAGTCAGAAATTGGAAAATTGAAGCAAAGAACAGGACAGCTTGAAAAATAGAATTCTTAGGAAGTACATGTACTGTTAAGAAAGAGATAACTTGAAATGTTTCATGAAAAATATTTGAGACATCTTTAAGTAGTCATGAAGAAAATTAATATTCTTGAAATTCAATACGATCAAAACACACGCTGGGTTGATGAAAATATTACTTTTTCGGGAATTATAGAGCATATCCATATTTTAAAGCTGCACAGTGAAAGTTTCAATCAGGAGTGGACTGAACCATCCAGGATTGCTGTACATTTCTCTGGTAGAAACACACACCAATAATATAAATCATATATATATATATATATATATATATATATATATATATATATATATATATATATATATATATATATAATCCATAAATCTGAACAAATAGCAATAAAACCTAAGTGTAACTAGTCAAGATAGTAGGAAATATTAGCCACAGTAGTCCAATAGCAAACTTCAGGCCTTTTTAGCCAAGATTGCAGTTTTAAGCAAAGTTTTGGAGCTAGCCAACCTTCACCTGTAATTTGCCTATGCACTGAGCCATAGGGAAAGGAAGGAATAATATTAGGAAAAATTTAAATATTACAAATAAAATACATTATACAAATATCATATACAATATATCAAATATATATCAAATATATCAATATATCAAATATCAGTATATATCCAAATATATAAATATACAGTTAAGCCTGCTTCTGTGCAGTAGGTAGGGACCGCATAAAAATTAACGCACAAAAATAATATTCAAAAATTTCACAAATTTACAAAAACAAACAAATTTTAAAAATAAAATTTTTTATGCGGTGGAAAAGGCCCCATGTCCATTTATAAAATATCCCAAATTTTTAAAAAAATTTTGTAAAGTACTTAAACCAAATAAATAATTAAATATTACCCCAAAAAAACATTTTAAAAATATAGTTTTCATTGTATCCCGGAAAATTTTTTTAAAATGCACTTACATAATTAAATGCTACCTTTAATCCTAAGCCCTGGATGAATAAGTTAAATTCTTTCGTCATTTAAGGCAATACAATTGATTTATTTTTAGTAACATAAAGTAAGAAATAAGTTTATGTGTCGAAAGTGGGGTGGTTTGCTTGAGTGCACGATAACCAGATATAATGATTGAACCTTTTTAAAATTTTTATACCCTTTTCTTAATTGGTATCTAATTGAAGAAAATGTTTTTCAATTTTTTGTAGCTTTTTCCCTAAATTTTTATCCCTCAAAGAATCCATTCTTTGGGGTCCGTTTTTAAAACAGAAATTATTTATAATGTCACTGCATTTAAAGTTTACCAGCAAGCGTAGGCTGCTGGAGCGTTTTAAAAAAGCAACTGAATGCGATTGACGGGAAGACTGTTAAAAATGTGAACAGAGCTCAATTGTTCATTTCAGTGGCATAACATAACCTCCGCATCACGGGGGAAGGACTCCCGGGGGCCCGGGTTTTCTAAAATTTTTAAATGTATAAAATATTAAAGGCAAAAACCGACTTTCAGGGATTCCTACCTCCGCTTCACCACTGGGAAATAGAGAAAACATTCAGGAGCAAAGCCATTTTGAGTCTTGCCATACGGGAGGGGGGATCCTAAGGCTTGACCAAACTCTAAATACAACCCAATTTTAAAAAAACAAAGGTAAACCGACTTTCAGGGGGAAAAGGGGGTCCCAACATTCTGCGTTACGACACTGGTATATAGATATAAAATATTACAGTGGTGTCAAAGCCACTGAAATTCATACACCGCGTAAAAAAAGATCGCACATAAAAAATCACACAAAAAGAAAATCGGATAAAAAAAGACCGCACAAAAACAGGTTCTACTGTATATTTAAAATTTTACTTAAGCCTTCTTTTATTGCTTTTTATAATATTATAGTCATGGAATCGTCTACTTGTGTTTAATTTACTTAATATATGTTACCTTTTTTGGAAAACCAAGATTAGAACTGATTGAGTGAGTGTTTTTTTAACCTCGCACTATTAAACAACGCGAGGTCTATTGGTAACACACCTCAGGAAGATTTCAGTGTAGAATACTAGGAGCAAAAAAAATTTTAGGGTTTGACCTGCTTTTGGGGAAATAAACAAAAAAATTATAGATATATAATTCTACCCTTCAACTTTGAGTCAATAATGCAGTTTTTCTATTTTGGATGCTTCAGGACAGTAATCGGAGTTAAATTAGAAAAAGTAGCAATTAATTAAGGAAACTTTTCAACT
>BMAV01010615.1:63497-76978 GCA_019973955.1 Trichonephila inaurata madagascariensis | reverse complement strand
ACTGAATAAGATTCCTATGCTGCATGCCACTTACGAGTTATCTCGTAGTTGTTGTTTTGTTTCAATAAAAATTACTGTAATTGTAACAATAATTTAATATTATTATATTCCGTAAAATTTTTTATGTTTTCTTTAAAATAAAAACTTGCCACCCAGGGCCAGACACTCTAAATTTGCCTGACAGTGAATGGGTAAAGCGCCGAACGAATTCATCGCGGCGTATTACCTCCTGCCAATTCTTCGAGAAATTCAGAGTTCAGGGTTTCAATTGGGGCGTCTTCGAGTGTAGTTTGCTAGTATGCCAGAAAATCTTCAGGACAGACTTGTAGCTGACAAATGAGTGCTACTAGCTTGATTTACAAAGATACATGCATCTTAAGACAGAGGAGAAATATCTTGTGAAAAGGCCCCCCTCGGGTGACCTTCTCTTTGATTATTCGCGTGAGCTAGAGGTGTATAATTTTCAAAAGGAACAGACATGTTTATATTCTTAATATGTCTTTATTAAGAACTATAACTTAAACTTTTAACAGATTAGATAATGATTATATATGTGAGAATCTACGATGAACAAACACACAATACAAGTAATACCGAACTAACCTTACTCGGATCACTATCAATATCTAACCCGCCTAATCTCAATTTCAATAATGACGCAAGTCCTAAAATTAAATAGTCAGTCCTACCTTAATCCAATCGTAGCTCCGATTTTAGGGAGTGGCGTCTTTACGCGAGTGCAGTGATATGCACCTTGACCTAATGATTTTATCTTCAGAATAACCTCCGTTGGCCGTCCTTTCACAATTGTATCAATCTATCACATAACATTCCCCAAATTGCCATTTCACTTACTGAAACTTCTGTTATTTAAAAGCTATCTAATTTGCATTTAATCTTCACGTTTCACTTCTTGGGTTTTGGTTGGAACAGAGTTGCCATTAATCTCGGCCCCCCAAAGTACCCAAAAGACATGTTAAAGAAAAGACGCGTGAGCCCGTCACAATCTTATCACCCGGAAAACATATTTAGAGAGTATTTTTCATGTCCTTAGCTGTGATAGCCGAGTCATCATGGTTGCGAAGTCCTGGTTTGTGTTGTTTCTTTAGATTTGTAGGGCCAAATCAGTGTGACACTGAAAACCCCTTGCTCATGTACGTTAATTATATCAAGGCTCAAAGTCATCACGTTGTCATGGAGTAGAAATTTGGAGAGTGGGGGGCCAGCTTATATGTCATGCTTGACACTTAGTCAAGGATTCAAATTTACGAGGTCTGTCACTAAATGACTTTGTGTAATTCTAAGTGTAATTCTAGTGCGATGCTAATAATAATCAATCACACATTCTATCCTCGATTTACCCATTGGTCTAGACATATTTATATAAAGCTGTATAAACGTGATATTTGTACACTGAATCTTCTCAAGTGTCGTAGTTGCGGTAGACAAGTGTTTATGGTCAGGAATTCGTCCCCAGCGTGTCGCGGGTTTGTGTCCTGGTGCCACTGAAGGCCTGCCGTGTAGGGGAGGCTGATACACATTACGTCTGTTTTGGCTCTGAAGAGGGGGTGCCAACTCAGGTGTCTTTCTCGTTACTTGACCGAGGTTCAAAATTACGAGGTCCGTCGCCAATAGCCCTTGTGTTTCTTTATCTAATGACGTTAATGCAGCTCTCATTCACTGCGGACATTTTATTGAGGTTCGTTTATTTTTTTCGCCCCATCATATGCAATACTCATTAACGCAGTCCTTTTCCATATGAAATGTCGACATTAAATTTAGAATTAAGGTGATTGCCTACCTTGAAAATGTCGTTTTTCGTCTGCATAAGGCATTTTTTTTTATTTCAAAATCTTATAGGTTGAACATCTTTCTTTCCAAAACAGTTTTTCTTTTTCCTTTACGCGAAATAGAAATAAAGTTATAGTGTGATTTTAAAAAACATCACTCTATGCAAAAGGGCAGTAAGATAAAACTTTAAATGAGTTTTTCTCAAAATTATGTTTTCGAAACAGACGCTTTACCAGATACATGATATCTTAAGAACCAAACCAAATAAAGTTTTGAAATTTTGTGGGAATGTTTATTATACTATTTTTCATAAAGTGGACCATAAGTTTTGTTGTGGGTTAAATAATTTTTTCATTTAGGGTAGTTTTTACAAAGCAAAAAAATTAAAAATATCAAAATTTTCGTATTATTATGTATAATTGTCTGTAATTTTTTCGTATTTTAATATTTCTCTTAGATTTTGGTTCATTTTGAAGAGCATAGTAAGAAGTATGTTGAGTACAAAGAAAATTATGATAATTTCATTAAAAATTTATATACAGTGCTACCCGTTTTAGTAAAAATTTGGTAAAATTTTCTTGAAAACAACCAATTTTTCTAAAAGTACAATATTTATTTAAAATTTTTTATGTATTTACATATTTTTTTTATTTTTCTTCCTAAAAACACTCAATTTGTTTCAAAAATTTGTTTTTATAAAAAAAATTGTGTGCGAAGGTAGGCAGTTACCTTAAAGAAGTATGGGGCAAGACTATTGGTAAATATATAACTTATAGTCCTGAGATATTTCTCATGAAATATATTTGTTATAGAGGCACTTAATGCTTGTAAACTTCAGTAAAATTGTTAGTGTTAGCAGCTTCAAACACGTTAATTTTGAAAAAAAGAAAAGATATAAAATAAGTGTAGATTCTCCTGATTACACAAAAATATATACTTTTATAAAATAAGTTTCTTCGAACATACATTCTGTGATTTGGTACAGATTCACTCATCTAAAATCAATTATTTTCTGAGCGACTCGGCATCCACTTCAAGTACCCTTGAGGTACACGTGTCACAATTTAATAACCACTGATCATGAGTACAACGTAATAGTTGTCTCAATCCCAGATGATGTACTTACCGTCCTATCTCTAATCCGGAAGTGAAACATATACCGGTTCTTTTTCCTCTAAAAAAACAAAACTTTTTACTCTTTAATACTTCCTTAGCCTTTGATCTATATTATTACCTGTCCGCGAATTCGTAATTTTTTTTAAAACCCTTTCGGCATTTCCTTTTCACGTGTGAAATAGGTTTTAGTTCCGAATTCTGGCAACTCCCTCCAGATTTGTCACCATTTGGTTTCATATTGTGTCGAAAATTAATTTTGGTGACATCGAGGAACAGGTGTTAGCAAAGTTAAAAATTTTCAGCGCTTGTTTTTGAAGTAAATATTTACTCAGATATTTTGGTACAAGTATTTCATATTATATATTAAATAGTTAAAGAAGAATCAATATATAATAAAGAGATACTCTACACACACACACAAAAGTATTTAGCTCAAAATTTTAAAACAAATTAGTTTCATCTTTCCCATTCCTAGATTAATAAATTGCAACAGATAAAATTTGGTATTTGACTTCATTTTTGAAAGATAAAATCATTATTATCCTTTCTTTATCATTTTTTTTGCTACATTTTTATTTTCCCGTCATTTTTTCCCCAGTTTTCTTCAAACATATCTCTTTGGAATAACATTTTCTTTTCAATTTTAAAAAATTATTTCGTTTTATTTTCAAGCCTATTTCAGTGATTCCATTTGTAGGTTTTTAGATTTTTAAGAAACATTTTCAAAAACCTCAAAAAAAACAAACAAACAAACAAAAACTAATTTTACATACACATTTATTATTTTTCACTCCATCGTAAGGTCTATTTTTTTAAAAAAATATATATACTAGTCCGGATCCGAGAAAAGAAACGTAGAAATTCCATAGGATTAATATTACAATCACGAACTCAAAATGGACGGTAAGTAGAAACCTTGGATAAAAGGATATCTGTTTGGCTTATTGGATTGATTTCCAGCTTCAGTTCACATTTGCTTTGAAAATTTTTCCGTTTATATTAAAAAATGTAAATTTTTCCCTTTTTCATGAAATATGTTACAAAATATTATACTTCTATATCATAAATAAAATAATAACTTTGGAAGAGTACTGGTTCATAACCGGGGGTAGACGTACCTCAAGCGGTACACGAGAGACAGTTCGGGGGATCGCAAAAATTTTTAATGAGGGCTATCCTAAGGAAATGAATAAATAATTAAAAAAGGTTAAAAATAAATTTAAAAAATAGGTCGAAGTTTTTAATATTATCTGTTGTAATATCGCGATCTTCCTATGAATAATAGAGTAGTTGCGTTCCATAGACGGGGAAGAAATATTTTAAATCTGCCATAAATAACTTTTAAAGTTACCTATTCTTCTAACTGCATTACTTATCATGCTGCGAGATGAGGTACAGATCATACTGTGATACCCCCCGGCCCGGGGATATCATCTCTTCATCCACGCGACCTAGATTTGTAGGAATAAATGATTGATCACACAAATTCTCCATAATAAATCTAATTTATAATTGTATAAATATATATTGATCAACGCAACACAAGTATTACTAGAGGGAGGATACTACGGAGTACTACAGGAGTGATACTAAGTAAATATAAATTCTAAATAAATAGCGCCTGGAATCCTAATCACTATCTTTACGAAAAGCTATCCTAAGAATCCTTATCCGCCTTAGATTCCTAGGGCTGCGGTAGCCCAGTGGTTAAGGTATCGGACCATGGCAGGCATGTCATGAGTTCGAGCCCCGTACCACTAAAGACCCGCCGTGTAGAGCAGCGATGCACGTTAAATCTGTCGAGAGCTGAAACGTCCTCCCGTTGGTGTGGTGTGGTAGTTAGGAGAGGGGGGTGCCAGCTCAGGTGTCGTCCACGTCACTTGACCATGGTTCAAAATTACGTGGTCCGTCGCCAAAAGCCCTCGTGTAGCTGAACAGTGCGACGTTAATATTCACTTCACTCACTCACTCACCCGCCTTAGATTCCTTAACACACTAAAGTCCGTTCTATAATTGCACTTCAATAATTAATATCTTACCAATATCTCACGACGATCAGCATTTCAGCTTTCTGTCTTTCTTCTATTCTATTCTTCTACTATTCATTTACTATTATTCTTCCATTCTATTTCTATCCTATTCTACTTCTATCTTACTAACTCGCGAATGCTAAAGCTCCAATATATATATATTAACTATATAATCTGCATATCACGGTTTCTTCTTGAGAGGATTGGATTGCAATAATGCCATTCTGGTCCCAAAGATTCCCCAAGAGGATTAGTAAGAACATCCGATAAAGCCCCGTCACAATATTAATGGCGAAAATTTAATTTCATTACATGAATCATTGACACTGTCAGATGCGTACTTGAGAAAAAAATGATAATAGAATAACTGTAAAATATCAGGGTGCCTTGAAAAACAAAAGACATGCCTAACGATGTTGAGAGTTGATTCATAACTCCCGTTTTGGTTGTGAATTTTTTTCTTCTAACGAAGTCGACGTTAAGTACCGAATTTGCCCACTCACTACGTATCTGTATTACTGTTAATTGCTAGGTATATTTGAACGAACTTGAAAAAAAAATCTCCTTATTTGTAATCCATTGAAGAGTCGTACTGCAGGTTGAGGTATAATTGAAGAAATTTATCATTATTTCATCGAAAAAGGAATTCAAAGGTCATAAGGAGTTAACCACCACGGATGGAGGAAAATCCATAGAAGGTTGCTACTTAGGCTTTCAAGCACGTGTGGCGGAAGTCACCTCCAAAATAAAATGGACTCTGTTTCGTTCACAAATACGAACCTCAAATAGAAACTTTTGTCTGTAGATTTTCAAAATGATCTTGATGTAGCGGTCAAAAGCTATCAATTTTGTCAAGGTGAATTTTATCTATGCTAGTTTGTTTTAACCCTTTATCTATCGCATTATGATTTACTGCAGTTTTTTTCATGCGATATATTTTTTAATCACTACTTTAAAAATTAAGGGGTATACATAAACAAAATACTCAACTTTGGGAAATTTAATTAGAGCTAATTAATTAATTAATTAAAGATATTCAACTGTAAAATTAATTACACACACTATTCACTTAAAATAAATAGTCAAATTGTTTTCTAAGGTCTTCATTAACATACGAAAAAAGTAAGACACTTATCTTTTGACATTAACTATTTTTTCGGAACAAAAATGACAATCTTCGCAATCCGCTGAAAACGTCATCAAGTGAAAATTCAATTTCTGCTATAAAACTATTCGCCTTCACCGCTAAAATACTCATCATACTCATCTGCCATACAACTTGGAAGAGTGGATTTAAAAAAAAATATTCCTGCTAAGTATCATCAGAGTATTCGTAAAAAGGGTTATTCTATGTAATTTTAAAGTGAGTGGTACTGTCGGTACTGAGTACTATCAGCAGTACTGTCGGTAGATAAAGAGTTAATTGAGTAATTGTGCGAAGACATTGTGCGCATCGAAATTAAGTGGTTATCTAGTCCCGACGCTTGCTTTTCAAACTTCGACACGAACTAGTCCTTTTTTTTTTTTTTTTTTTTGGAATGGTATTTTTTAAAAAAGTGTGGATAAATTAAACAGATTCAGGGGGAGGGTTATCTGAAAGGTTTGAAGTTGGGGTACATGGACAGGACTGAAAAAGTTTGGGAACCGTTGACTTATAGGGTTAAACCCTATTATCCATTTTTATCAAATTCATACGCTAAATTTTTTTTTTTTTTTTTTTTTTTTTTTTTGGATTTAAAACTAGCTACTTTTTTTAAAACCAAATTATTTATAATTATTTTTGTATCAATTTTTAATCTCGTGGAAAAACCTAATAATATTTTTTGACATTTCCCAAATTTCCCTGTATTTGTTTTGTAAATATTACTTATTTAACGTATTTCAGAATAAATAAAGTCATTTCAAACCTCATACAATACTACTCAAATGTCGAGGCTCTGAAAAAGGAATCTGTTAATATTAATGTCAATATTTAAGTGTCTTATTTTTTTTTTCCGTATGTTAATGAAGACTTTAGAAAACGATTTGACTATTTATTTTAAGTGAACAGTGTGTACATAATTAATTTTACAATTGAATATCTTTAATTAATTAAATTTGCTCTAACGGATTAAATTTTTGAAATCCACTCTTCCAAGATACATAAAAGCATGGATTCTATAATGAGTATTTTGCGGGGAAGGCGAATAGTGTAACAGAAATTGGGTTTTCAGCGGATTGCGAAGATTATCCTTTTTGTTCCGAAGAAATAGTTGATGTCAATATTTAAGTGTCTTATTGTTTTATTTTTTTTTTTTTTTTTTGGCTGTTAGTGAAGACTTTAGAAAACGATTTGACTATTTGTTTTAAGTGAACAGTATGTACATGATTAATTTTACAATTGAATATCTTTAATTAATTAATTTGCTCTAACGGATTAAATTTCCCAAAGTTTAGGATTTTGTTAATGTATATCCCGTAGTTTTCAATGTAGTGATAAAAAAAAATATTGCACGAAAAAAACTGCAGTAAATCATAATGCGGTAGATTAAGGGTTAACCAGATTTTCTGGTTATAAATTTCGATCCGTCAGTGGCAAAGGGGCCTGTAGATCATCTGCACCCAGGTCACGAAATGAGCTAAAATCGGCACTGCAATAGATAATTAATATCAAAAATAAAATCTTACAAAAATTAAAATGTTTTACTATAAAAATATGAATATTTATAAACGCCGTTGTTAAATGAAATGAACTGTAGAATTTTTTGGTATATTTGGATTTTCAATATTATGAAATACTCAAATCCAGATTATTGGGGAATGAATTTGAATTTGTTATCTGTGGAAAATATAAGATGTCTCGTTTTTTGAAGTAATAAAATCGACTTAAAGAATATCTTTTGTTATATCAAATGTAATAATAAAATATTAATGTAAAAAAATTAAAAGAGAAAATAAATGAAGTCGCACACGTAATACTCTTGGATGATTATAATGGAATTTTATTAAAATATTTTTCGAAGAAAAATTCTTTGTATAAAGTATTCTAATATAGAGTGTCTGTTTCTACTTTTTTCAAATTTCTATGGAACTAATGGTTAAATTTGAATACAATCTATTTAAATATCATTCCCTATTTAATTTCATAAAAAAATTCAATAATATAACGAGATTTTTCTCTTTTTAGAACTTAATTAACTATAAAAATTAAGTTAAATAATATTTCCATTAATATCACAATTAAATAACCTTTATGTAAATAATAGAGGCACGCTCATTTTATGTAGCTGTGATGAGAATTGGAAAAAGCTATTAATAGTCCTTCGACTTTGCTTACGACTTTACATACGCTAAAGAAAATTTACTTGAGCATATACTTTGGCGGGGGCGGGGGGGGGGGGGGGTGGGGGGGGGGGGGGGTATTGTAATTAAACATGTATATATATAAAAAGCTCATGAACAACTAATGAAATTATTAAAAAGCCAAAGCTATTCGATCGATCAATGGTTGGTAACTTCTCTTGAAATTTTAAAATCAGTAATAAGTGCGGCCTTGGCGGCCATGCATACTCATATACGTCGATATAGGCAGGGATAAATTTTCTGAACTCCCCTTGCAATACATTTTTCCAGGTATCCATCTGGTGCACTTTGCCCAAACATGGAGGTATACCACTTCCTATACATATTTGTTGGATAACCTTGAAATATAATAAATACAATAGTCTAGATTTTAAAACACAAATAGAAATTCCATTGGATCAATATAATGCTCATAAATTTAAAATGACTGACTGGCAAGAACTTTAAGTGAATTAACATTCAAAGCTGAAAATACAGCAAAAGAATATTTAACCCTACATTTTGCTGAACAATGCATAAGCAAATATTATTGAAATTGTGAAGTATTCCCCCGTGGGTGATACCTCACTCCTAAGTTAACTTCGTGCTCTAGAGGTGTGGGATTGAATGAAGAACCAGGCGTTGTCATGATCTAAAATGTCTTTATTAAGATCTTAACTTAAACACTAACAATGATAATATTTATATGATAAGTTAGCGGATCTGAGGTGAGAAAACACACAATACGTATTACCAAATAAAAGCGATCTTAACCACTATATTTAACTTTCCCTTCTATTCCTAATCTCTGTTTATATCACAGTTACTAATGGATACTAGAACTATCCTTGGTTTCTTGTTTAATCGCAATCCTCTCGGATCCTCAATATCGTGTGGAATTGGACACCTTGACTCGATAGTTCTGTCACGGAAAGCTTCACAATACACGACGGCTTTCTTCTCTTCCCTCAGTTCACGCGCTTAAACCAGACTAGCATAATCACTTCCCAATAGGTCATCCGCTTACGTTAAACTTCTGCAATTTAAAAGGTTTCAAATTTGCATGTTCACGTTTCGCTTCTGGATTTGGTTGGAAAGAATTTGCCTTTTTCGGGCCCAAAGAACCCAAGAGGAGATTTTGGTAGAAAACGCGATGAGCCCGTCACAAAATAATTCTAAAATTATTCACACACATAAGTTCGACTGTATTTCTTAAATATCACAGAGGATTAAATTTCGTTTACAAGCAAAATTGTACTGTCACCTGCATAGTTCTCAAAGCAAAAGCTAACGACAGGCGTAAAACTCTAGCCCTTAGCCGCGATGAATTTCGTGGACCTTGATCTGATGTTACTGTCGATCAAGTGACATAAGCAACAACAACAAATTCGTTTTCATGTTTAAAAAAGTAAGAAATTTATCTGAACTTGAAGGAATTTGAAACAAAAATTGAGAATTAATTAAAAAAAAATAAATAAATAAAGATTTAAGTTAGCTGTAAAATAATTAAAAATTAAACTACAAATGAAAAAAAATATTTCACATGAGAACAAATCCTTCAAACAAAGAAATAAAGCAAACAAAATACACCTCTTAAAAGTTTATTGAGTTTGCTGTGGTATTGCACCATTAAACGTACCTTGCACAGTTACTTGCCGTAAGCAACATCTTAGTTCTAGGAGTGGCATCAGTCACGTGTTTCAAAAGTTTGACTTATGGGTTGAAGGATAAACATTGTTACTAGTTCCTTATTACTTAGGGACAAAAGGTTCGAAATATTTTCCTTTAAGTGTGTAGTGACTCCATCAGGAAGAGTTAAAGTTTATTGAGAAATGTGGCAGAGTTCTTAAGCGTCTAACAAATGTTTTAATAGCCTGAAATGTAATTTTTCTGTTTCATATAGTTTTTTTTTCCAAAATTCGGAAAATTTCTTGATACAGAATGTAGTTTTCCTCAATTATTGTCGTCAATAATACTTTTGAAGATTTTTTTTTTGTTGCTAATATTTATTATTTGATATAAAAACAACTGAAATAAGCAATTAAAAATTATTAATAGAATGTGAAAAAAGGTTATGATTCTGTATTAAATAAAATAAACTTACCTCATCCTTCCTTCCTCCACCCTGAGCTCGACAGCTCAGGATGGGCCTTGGACTTCTCAAGAAGCCTTTTCCAGGCCAGTCTTCTTCCTGCTAGTGTTCTCCAATTCTTAGTTCTCAAAACTAGAAGATCCTTTTCTAGGCCATCAATCCGTCTAAGAATTAGCTTACCCTTTCTTCGGGTGCCAATTGGTTGGGCATTGAAGACTTTTCTAGTGGTGTGGTAAACTTACCCCATAGAATAATAAAAATAAATATTTTTTGACGGAGAGAAAAATTATTTCGTAAGTTTCTTTTTAGAATGTGTTTTACGCAGGTAGATTATCAGATTGTAATCATCTCTCTGATTGTTAGCACTTCGCTTTAATTTTAAATATGGAGAAGCGTGTGTGATTAATTTTAATTTCTAAATATTTGAAGAAAATGGTTTTTAGATAATGAGAGGAAAATGCTTCAAGCTTTTTCTGACCACATTTCTCACTGAATAATCACATGATGTCTGATCAGCAGACGAAATCAGTTGAATGTCAATTTAACTATGATCGTGGTTATTGTATTTTTATACGAATTTTTTTAAACCTCTCTTAAGCGGTCAATTTTTTGCCCAAAATGTTCCAAAAAAAGGTACATTTTTTTATTGCATATAACTAAGTATAGTACATAAAAGAATGCGAAAATGGAAGAATTTAATTTTAATTTTAAATTTTAAAGTTTTCGCTCTAATTTTTATTTCATAATTGTGGAATACAAAATTCCCCAAATATTTGCTTCTTATAAGTACATTCTGAATGCTATGAAGAATGTTTCACACATCTTTAAGGAATTTCTCTCACTCTTTCAAAAAAATTTCATGTTCTTACCTCTTTTTCAAATGGTTGAGAATTGTGTGTGTGTTTGCATATAAACTATGTGCACACACAATTTGTGAATCATGGTGTAATACTAAGGTGACCAGTTTCCTTGCAATGAAAATAAAGACGCTCGCGAAAAATTTAAGAAAATGCTGCAACGTAAATATATGAAACATTTTATTAATTTAAATAAAAATACGCTAATTACGCTTCCATTCCTTTTAATTATTTATTTAAACGAGTATTTTCCCATTGAATATTTTTTTATCAATATATCATTTTCTAATACAACGGAAATTTTGAAGCAAAAAATATCCTTCATACTGAATTTTACGGTAAGCACTGTAGCTAATATATTAACATTCAATCTTGATTTCTCACTTGTCCAAAAATAATTACCAAATGAGAAAACTCTTTCAATTTCTGTGTTAGTTCCAGGTAATCACAACGTAAATGCAACAAGAATAACTAAATTATCATACGAAAAGTATTTATTTTTGAAATGGTTAAATATATCCAACCCATCTTTTGTCAATTTCAGCATGCTGATTTACCGATTGCCTCAATTTGTTAGAATTTAAATATACATTTAGTCTTCTAATTTATTCGAAGAGACAGTTGTCATCGATTTTAATATCAGGCATTTCTTTCGATAAAAACTCATCACAATTTCCAATATCTGCCCAATTTACTTGCGAGGAAGTCAAAGAACACCATTGAAAACTATTATTTCCTGTGATATTTGTTTCACACCATTCTTCGACATATTCGAAACATATTTGGTTCATCTCTGGATAGAGATTAACAGATCAATTATAAAATATTGAAAAGGAGGACAAATAGGAGGACACTTTTCGAGGAAGGACAGAACCTATAAATGGAGGACGGTTGTTCACCTTCGTAATACTAAGTCTTACATTGCAATGGGGACAGGGATAATATCAACTTTTTTGGATTATCTTTTCATTTTTATTTCTTCTCAAGCAACAAATTGCACATTGCTTCCCTGTTATTTATCGAATATTTTCAAGAATCAAAATTCCTGCCTTCAATGAGAAGTTCCCACCTTAACCACAAAGAAAAGCCCAGATGAGAAGTATTTTTTTTAGTACCGTGACAAACTGCATCTCTTAAAAATACCAGCAGTAATAATCTCACTATCAGTATTTAAAATATGGGCAAATCAAAGATAGAAAGAAAAAAAAAATGAATGCACTAAAATGTATCTCGAAAGAGTTAAAAGCAGTGAAGGTTTATTTAGAAGTATTTTTCTCTTTCAATACTTGAAAATGTTCGTAAATATATCTTTAAGATCCCTATAATATATAAAAATTAATCACTTAGTTATAGAATTAGAAAATAATTATAAAAAAAGTTATAGAAATTATAGTTATTATAATTTTTTATAACTTATTATATAAAGAATAAGAATACAGTTATAAAAATAGTTATGAAAATTATAACTATTATAATTTTGTATAACTCTTATTAAAGAATAAGGACATAGTTATAAAAATTATAACCATATTCTTTTCACTTATATTTTGTTGTAGAAGAAAAAACAAATAATTGAAATACACTCAAAATTGTACAATTATACACAAATATATTTGAGCAAAAAAACTTCAAGAAAAATTCTTGTAAAAAAAAATATATTTAAAATAACATTCGTCGCAATTTTAAGATGCTTAAATTTTTTGCATAGCTAAATATATTTTGATTAGGTATCCATTAATACTTCATTAATAATATTCTCTGCAACGCTGTAGAACGGTTATTATTTATATGTTATTTTAATACTTTAAATTTTATTTCAATCTTTTTAAATAATAAATATTTTTTTTTTTTTTTTTTTAATATTTTATATTTTGATAAGAGGCTTACGACATTTTGAAAATCTCATAAGACATTTAAAATTCCAACCAGTTTATTCTACGTGATGGGAATCCTAAAATTATTCAAATTCTTAACCTACTTAGTTGTATTTTACTTGTTCTTGGAGTTATTTTTTCTTCCCGACCTCACATTGAACCTTTTGTTTGAAAGTTGCCTTTTTTTCTCTACTTTTTATTAAGAGTTCTTTACATGAAGTTTTATTCACTCACACAAGAGCATTCGTGAGTATTCTAGTATTTGCAGAGATTTCTAGTCACTCCCCAAATGAATTTTTTTTTCAAAGAACGTTAACAAATCAGATTTTTCTTGTTTAATCCCTTAAGCGATTAGTGCGGGCGGGGGGGGGGGGGGGGGGGGGGGGGGGGGGGGGGGGGG